>OX442367.1:9740344-10030344 GCA_949357725.1 Hyperoplus immaculatus
CGGCGAGACAAATGACGCCGCAGTCATTGGGAGGTTCTCTGGGGCCGAGAGTCCTTCCCACCTGACGTCCAATACAAACACACTGAGGCTGGAGTTCCAGGCTGATCACTCCATGTCGGGAAGAGGATTTAATATCACATACAGTAGTATGTTATTTCTCTTTTCCATTTTAATTTGACTCCCCTATTAATCACAGGGAATTTCCAATCTCATGTGCTTGGCTATAAAACAATACGGCATTAATATTTTTAACATGATCCAAATCGGTTTGAAACTCTCTGAAAAAAGAGTTTGATAAATGGTTGTGGCGGGGGAAAAAAGATCATTTGAGGCCAATTCATTTTCTCTTGCAGCAGAATAATTCAGGGCAGTCCAAGGCTGAGGCACATTTTCAGTTTTGAAGCTATAAAGTAGCACTTCTTATGTGAATTTTATGCATGACATTCAGCCTAGACCTTGTGCGATTGTATTAGGTATGAGGTGGTTTATTTCTGAAACAGTATTTTCATCCATTTCAGAAAACATCAGTTGTAAACTTTTATAACAGAACAAAGGTCAGGTGACTCTTAGATGTATGATGACTAGCTTGCTAGACATCAGGATACAACAATGACAGTAATTAAGATTAATTTCGATGTGTTGGAAGGAGTATGTGTTAATAATAATAATAATAATAATAATAATAATAATAATAACAACAACAACAACAACAACAACAACAACAACAACAACAACAACAACAACAACAACAACAACAACAACAACAACAACAACAACAACAACAACAACAACAACAACAACAATAATAATAATAATAATAATAATAATAATAATAATAATAATAATAATAATAATAATAATAATAATAATCTATTCTAGGCAAACGGGAATGGAAATTGATATCGATGTTCCCATCAGACTGTGGGTTTTATGGCATACACACATGTTCCCAATTTTTTTTTAATTTTCTGTCCATAAGTTTCCTCACAGTCTATATGTGATTTCAGGCCACACTATTTTAACACCTGATTACACTTTCATGTTTGGTTACGTCAGCTGATCAAACATGGGAACTTTGTTCCAAACTTTATTTGGATTGTACAGCCTTCTAATCTGATGAGCCAAACCATACCCCGAAACAGATATGCGCACAGTAGTTTTATTAGAGGTAATATTGCATTGGATCCTACCCAAGCTCAGTGCAAATATACCGTAGCATGAGAAATGAGCATATGAGCAAAGATATAGAAAGGCAGCGCAGGAATATAGAAAAGACAGATTACAGGGGAAATGTAAAGACATTTCCCTGGACAGGGCTGAACACTGCAGTAATAGATCTACGTGATTGGTTCTCCGAAATGGCATCAATAATATTGATGACATTTCGTAGCCTGATATCCTGTTAAGTATAGTTATCATATTCCTTGATGGCATTTCTCCAGTATGTGCATGTGTCTGTCTACATCCTGTGTGTGTGTGTGTGTGCGTGTGTGTGTTTGTGTGTGCTTGTGCGTGCGTGTGCTCATGCGTGTGTGTGCGTGCGTGCATGGTGAGACCCTAATATCTTCCTCATCATATCTGTGTCTCCTTGTAACTTGTTTCCACCCCAGCGTTTGGCCATAATGAGTGCCCGGACCCTGGCATTCCCATCAACGCTCGGCGCTTTGGAGACAGCTTCCAGCTCGGCAGCTCCATCTCTGTGGTCTGCGAGGACGGTTTCATCAAAACCCAGGGAGCCGAGACCATCTCCTGTCAGCTGGAAAAGGGAAAAGTCATGTGGAGCGGGCCCATTCCTAAATGTGAAGGTAAATATGGACTAGATTGACTGATTAAAACGATTAACTCGGAAACAATGTGTCATCCAAGATATCCTCATTACTTCAGCATAAAGACTCAAGAGTTGGACATTATTTGCTGTCAGTTCGTCAGAGGGGAAAAAAAGATATGACGGTGCCCAGGCAAGGAACAATTAACAAGCTGCTGGCACAGAATCAGCTTTACTGTAGTGGTAATTTAGCATATAGACCGACTTTTGTGTGAGCTATATGTGGGTAGAGATCTATGGAGATGACCTTTAACCCAACTATAAAGTTAATGACACATACATGTACACGTTAGATATAATTATCATAGTGTGCCTCACAGGAAACTGTGCCTACTTCTTTGAACATTCTACATGTGAAGTCTGCTTATTATTTGTATTCCTCTTAGTCATTACACAACTCCTCTTTGACTGCAGTTATTTCATGTCACAATATATATATATATATATATATATATATATATATATATATATATATATATATATATATATATATATATATATACACACATTGGTTATGTTGGCATTACAGCAAAGTCTCATCATACACTTTGTGCAGTAATGCAGAAAAATAGGAGTGTAAATTTGACCTTTAAGTCTCAGATGTAAGTGTTTTAGCTGTAATTCCAACTGCTGATATATCATTTACTTTGGTTATTTCTATCACAATTGTAAGCTCCAGGTAATTTAATGTCCCCAGATTCTTTGAAGCTAATGTGTGTCTGTAACTACTTGGACTGAAAATCCACTCACTTGTACTCAGCAGATACAGACCAGAACAAATTGACTTTGGACTCTAAGTTAAACTTCAGACAAGATCAAATTTGAAAGGAGCCTGGGACGGAATAGCTCCTGGCTAGTGGCTAATGTGACCTTATGATAACAGCGACCATTCAGCTTTATGGTTATGAATAATAATTATGGATATTGATGGATTTATTCCTTTTATTAGCATTTATTTTATTTTTTTGCATTTAATGCCATCTTTACATTGTCTGGTGTTAATTTATATTGGTTTTACAGTATGTTGAAGTCTTTTCCTCACAGTTTTCAATCAACATTCTGTATTACATATAAATCAAATGCCTACATCGTGAAATGTGGAGGATTTTACGTAAAACAAATCTATATACCGATCTAAATAAACCAAATCAAATCTTTCTTGTCTTTAAACTGATCACATGGTTATACGATCTACAGTAGGACTTAAGCTAGATATCAAAAAAGTAACTGTACAATGATGGTCTGCTATTGTGTTGACTTGTGAAAACCAGAGCGTGTTTACTGCTGCAGCAAACCCACTTCCAGACTAGAGTATTGACTAAACAAAAAATGGATTCATGTTGCTATTAGTGGAGCCTGTTCTCAGAATAAACATGGTTGGTATATTGATACAAATCATCTCTTTTCTGTCACCCCTCCCATCCATCAGCCCCCTGTGGAGGCCACTATTCAGCCCCGACTGGTGTTATTTTGTCTCCTGGGTGGCCTGGTTACTACAAAGATTCCCTAAGCTGTGAGTGGGTGATTGAATCGGAACCCGGACGCTCCATCAAAGTCACATTTGACAGGTGAGTGTGACATGATTCCTTTGATTCTGAATATTATAAGGACTGTCAGTTGAGCTCTGACGAGAGGAAACAGAGTGTGCAGAGTTATCCCAATCACTATCAATTACTTTTGACAAGCAAAGATTTATAAGATTTTTTGGGAGATTCACCTAGAATATGATCATCACCTCTTGAAATGTAATAGGCCGCATAATTTCTATTGGTAGTTGTGTATTGATCAGAAAGGCTAAGTTATACTTTTGGTTAATCATGATGTTTGTCATGCGAACTGGACTGGACTATACTTCTGTAACAATTCTGTGAAATATTTGTTTTATTCAACTTGTTTCAACTTTATTTCCTTTTAAAGTGTATTTAAAGGCGCTACGAGGAACTATTAAATAATTCTGAAACAGTCTCATTTTTCCTCTGATGATCATACATTACATTACAACGAGACCATCATTGTAAAGAATGCTATTTTTATAGTTTTTCTTAATGCCTTTGTCTTGGGTACGCTCATCCAGGAACTACAGCTGGTGTACTAATAACACTGCCCCAAAGGTGGGTGATAGACTTAACACAAACTGAAAGTTCCTTGGAGCACCTTTAACAACATTGGCTCAACAACCCTTTGAGGCATTGACAAGCTCTCACTTTAATCTTTGAATATGGAGGCTGCAAATAGGTCCAGCGTTATGAGAAGAACATTGTTATCTTAACAGTTTTAAATTGAAATATCAAGGCTTGTGTTTAAATGTTTGACATGAAAATGATTATCACTGATTATGACATATACATGTCATATTCTCAATATTGCATTTCTCACAGGTTTCACACAGAGCTGGGCTACGACTTTCTGGAGATCCATGATGGACCAAATCTGCTGTCTCCTCTGGTGGGCTCCTTCAATGGTACCCAGGTGCCCCAGTTCCTTTTCAGCAGCACCAACTTTCTCTATCTACTGTTTACTACAGACAACAGCAGATCAAACGCTGGCTTCAAGATATTATATGAAAGTAAGTCAGAAAAAAATATACAGGATATTTATGCATATACACAGAAATTAAAGTATTGTTTGACAGCTCCAATTCATAGATACAAAAAGTGGACTTTGTATCCTATCCTCCATGCTATGCCTCCTGCAGCTCATAATACATAATGTACATATACGTAAGCACTTAGAGTACAAAACAGAGGTGACCTATGTGTTCATGATTTCAGGACATAACATTATACCTTTAGTTTACCAGAGACAGTTTCACCAGCTGGCTCCACATGCATTCATTATCTGTGAAAAACAAGAACCGTGGTTGCTCAGCATGATGCTTTAAGTGGAGATGTAAACCATCTGTGAGTTTTTAAGATTATGCAGATCAGCAAAACTTCAGGTGAGCCTACATGCTGAGGTATTAAGACATGTCATATTTTTTTCCAGGCGTTACAGTGGACAGCTACTCATGCCTGGACCCTGGGATCCCTGTCAATGGTATTCGATATGGGCAGGATTTCTCCATCGGGTCCACAGTATCATTTGGTTGTGATTCTGGCTATAGACTCAGCCACGAGGAGCCGCTAGTATGCGAGAAGAACCACTGGTGGAGCCACCCCTTACCTACATGTGACGGTAAATTCCTTAAAAATCTAAAAAAGATATATATATATATATATATATATATATACACACTCAACAAAAATATAAACGCAACACTTTTGTTTTTGCTCCCATTTTTCATGAGATGGACTTAAAGATCTAAAATTCATTTCAGATACACAATTGTACCATTTCTCTCAAACATTGTTCACAAATATGTCTAAATGTGTGATAGTGAGCACTTCTGCTTTGCTGAGATAATCCATCCCACCTCACAGGTGTGCCACATCAAGATGCTGATCTGACATCATGATTAGTGCACAGGTGTGCCTTAGACTGTCCACAATAAAAGGCCACCCTGAAATGTGCAGTTTTGTCTCACAGCAAAATGCCACAGATGCCACAAGCATTGAGGGAGCGTGCAATTGGCATGCTGACAGCAGGAATGTCAACCAGATCTGTTGCTCGTGCATTGAATGTTCATTTCTCCACCATAAGCCGTCTCCAGCAACTTCGCACAGCCATTGAAGAGGAGTGGACCAACATTCCACAGGCCACAATTGACAATCTGATAAACTCTATGCGAAGAAGATGTGTTGCACTGCATGAGGCAAATGGTGGTCACACCAGATACTGACTGGTTCTGAGTCCCCAGACCCCCAATAAAGCAAAAAAAATGCACATTTCAGAGTGGCCTTTTATTGTGGACAGTCTAAGGCACACCTGTGCACTAATCATGATGTCAGATCAGCATCTTGATGTGGCACACCTGTGAGGTGGGATGGATTATCTCAGCAAAGCAGAAGTGCTCACTATCACACATTTAGACAGATTTGTGAACAATGTTTGAGAGAAATGGTACAATTGCATATCTGGAATGAATTTTAGATCTCTAAGTCCATCTCATGAAAAATGGGAGCAAAAACAAAAGTGTTGCGTTTATATTTTTGTTGAGTGTATATATAAATAAGCTATTTACGGTTGTTTCTAGGTTTGCCTTGCCATACATTGTACCATATTGTGTTGTTGCATTGATTAAATATAATATATAAGAAAAAAATACGACTTTTACGAAAGTAAATCTTTGCTTGAACCAGGCTTAATAAACCAGAAATGGCAAGATTGATTCAGTAACCACATTTTTAAATTGGGCGCTGTACTATAGCTGACCCTGCGCTCTGACCCCCTCCGAAGTGTGGTGACTTGAGAGGAGATATGCGAACAGACACATTTCAATGTAGCAATTGACCAATAAAGTAACTTAACTTGACTCAAAAGACTTTTGAGTCAAGTTAAAAAGCCTTTTTAGGTCATGTATGCCGATATCCTTCAATAAGCTAACAGCCAAAACTATCACAACCTTCAGCTTCAAATAATCTCACGTCAGATGTGAAATATCTGACAGCCATTACCAACTCTGTTATCCTCATTATATTACAATATTTGACTCTTTTTGTTTACATACATTATTATACAATAACCTTTTATAACCAGGAATACATTACTAAATGCAGAACAGAATGTCATCTTGATATCAGTACACAGACAAAATTCACAGTATGCACTATGAGTGCACATACTGACATGACATGACACAAGGTCAATGTGGCTGCATTCATGCTAATGGTAGAACATAGATATTTTTATTTTGTTCCAAAATTAAATTAAATCATGTCCTAATCCCAATAATACATTTAATAAGAATACTTTTTTGGGAAGATAAAAAATAGTACATATTACATTGAAAGGACTTGATCCAAAACAAAATTGGACAGAAATAACCAGGTTTTCTATTTCAAAAAGACCTAAAGAGGCTGCAGTGTCTGAAATAGATCAACAGTGGAGCCACCTTCTTGTACTGGGAGCTGAGTCACATTGAAGATGCTCTGCCGCAAAGCCACACACACACATGCAAACACACACACGGTTGTAAGAAGGGGCAATTTGCAATGAAGCCTGCTGTGGCTGATAGAAGATGATTTGGGGAGAAGATTAGAAATCTATGGGCATGTGGAGTCTGAGTGTGTACTGAATGTCAGTGGCTGTAAAGGTGTGTGTGTGTGTGTGTGTGTGTGTGTGTGTGTGTGTGTGTGTGTGTGTGTGTGTGTGTGTGTGTGTTTGTGTGTGTGTGTGTGTGTGTGTGTGTGTGTGTGTGTGTGTGTGTGTGCTTGTGTGTGTGCGTGTGGTGCTTTTATCCATGTGCCTCCTGTCACCTCCTCTCTTGTGTGAGCCATGAACACAGGAAGGTTTGAGGTAAGGTTGAGAAGAGCCTCTGTTGGCTGTCACCTCCTCTCTCTTCTCTCAAATCAAGTGTGTGTGTGTGTGTGCGTGTGTGTGTGGGCTGGGGGGTCTGTCTGTCTCTCTCTCTTGCTCTCTCCCCCTATCTCCCTCTTTCCATTACCAGTGTAGAAGGAGAAAAGGGAGTGCAGAGAGATGCTGCACTGCTGGAATAGCTTGTGTGGAGGCTTTGCTTGGTGTGGCGTGTTGGCTCATCCGCTTGTTAACCACATTTGAATTGCACAGTTCCTGGGACTGGCAATGGCTTCCTCTGAGGAGGCAGTTTGAGCATATAAGCATCAAGCACGCCGCCTGGAATTTGCGGGATGAATGCCGTTAGACTCTGGGTACACAGTATGTACCCATAGGAACTATTTACCACTTTGGTTGGTAAGCAATAGCCAATGGTTGACAACTAGACAAATAATGCAAGTAAAGGCAAGACTCTATAGCCTGGAAAATATTGCAGAAATGAAATGTTGTTCATGCTATGCTTAAGAAGAGATGGAAATAAGTTTTTAGCAAATCGAGCAAACAGAATATTTTAAGGATTTCTGTACTTTTTAACCAAAATATTTTACGACATTAAAAAGACTTTCTCCATGCTGAAGGGTTCCTTTAGCAGTTATTTTAATTTAAACAAATCAAAGTTTAATACATATTTCAGAGGAAGAGAAAATGGATAGAAAGACTACCGTAACTAACAGACAGACGGAAAGAAGAGGGTGAAATTTAAATAGATTGACAAAAAAGCATTCATAGAAGTATTGATAATTAATGGTGGTGTGGGTGCACGCAGTTTGAATGTGTGCTTGCTTTCATGTGTGTACTTGTTTAGTTTAGAAATATTTAATACCTTTTTTTCATGGATAAACCGTGGTTGTTGAGAGCGAATATACTGATTCTCGGTTGTGGTTTGAGCACATTTTCACTGCCTGACTTGCCTGTTTTATGCGGTGGTAGCGAGGCGGTAACCATTGCGGAAGGTCAGTACAGATTGCATTCTGTGTAGCAGTTCTCTGAGTTGTTCGTCCTAAGCTCCTATCGAATTGGTCAATTGTCTTGCTCAAGGAAACTTCAGCAGAACTTTCAGGTTTGACCTTCTGCCACAGTTGCACTTTTTGTACGGCATTTTATATATATTTTTTGTCAGAGAAAATGACAGGCCAGTCGAGCCAAAGTGTACAATGAACCGAGCGGAGTGAGCTGAAATGAAGCGCCATGCAACACCTGCATGTATTAGTATGCATAGACTAGGGGACAGATTTTTCAGACCTTTTCTGAGGGACCTGGTCTGAACTCTGAGCATCTCTTTGATGCAGGTGCACAAAATAACTTTGAGTAAAAACTTGCAGGGTCATCCTTAGGTTGTACTAGCCTGGCTCCGCCCGCCCGCCTACTTCCGGCCAAATTTTATTTTCCCTTCAGTAGTCAGTCTGGGTGTACAGCCCATTTCCCAGTTTTGCCGGAGATTCGACAGCCGGTCCAATCAGCGAACAGAGCGAGTGGCTGAGAACGATGACGTCGAAGTCGCGCTCCAGTTTCAGTTGCCAGAAGCCGGCTCATGACACACGTGACGACCAAACGTTATGCGATTGATTGGCTAATCCAGAGTGGCACTGGGCAGATCCAATAGTTTTAAACTTTAACAGACACCCGCCTCCATGAGTGAACGTTTGCCAATTACAGCACTGCCAGACCTTCTGTACAAATGAAATGAAGTACGATGGTCTGGTAGCACCAGGCTAAGGTTGTACACTGGGGGATCTAAATGTTTTAAGTAGTCCCCAAGAAACACATTTGCACCGCTTCACTGCTTTAAATATCACTGCGTTGTATTACTTGAAATCACACTGTAATCGCATTGTTTTTCTTGGGCTTTTTTATTCCATGTATCAGTTCTCAATTTGGAGCTCAGAGACTGGACCTCCCCAAGTAACAACATCTTGCAAATAGGTTTTCTATATTTCTCCCACACTTCTCAGTAAAAGAAAGCACACTCCAGATGGTCTCTCGTTATGTAACAGGCTTTGCATTAAAGCCTGTGACTCCAATTAAATAACTTTTGTTTTTCTGTAGTTGTTCCAACATTCATTGACTCACAACATATCAGCTGCATGTTCACTTTGACTTAGAGTTGGATGTTTCATGTAGAATCTCCTATATATGATTTAATTGCTATTCATACTGAAAAACAACAATTCCAAACACTCAACACTGTTTTTATAAAGTGGGGAAAAAAGATGTTCATGTTTGATTATGGACAGTAACACAGTTATAAGGACAAACTGGCTGTGATGAATCTTAACAATATGGACTAAATTAGTAGCTCAGATCTCTGAAACTTGAGTTAATTATGGCTAAGCAGTGACGCTTTAGTGTACCCTTTGTTCTGCCAAAGAGAGGCACTATCATTGAGTACATTAAACTATTTATGTACCTTCTGTTAGCAAAGACAGAGTGTACCTACTTGTGGAAGTGCCTGAGAAAGCGGCTACCAAAAGTGCTATCCTAATTATGCAAGAGCTGTTTCTGTCTGGTGAGCATGTGACACTTTCAACATGCAGGGGAACTGTGGTCTGCAATAGACAAAGACACTTCTTCTATATTCAGCACACTCCAGCAATGTCAAAGCAACTAAAAAGTAACTTTGCCTAATTAAAATACTGATAATTAAGCTGAGATGTTTCTTTGGAAAAATAAACAGTTAAATTACCTTTTTTTTTATTCACTATCAACTTCTTTAAGGAATCACTTGTTGGTTAGTTTCAGGGACAATTAACTAAAACAAACATCAAGTAATCTGTTATTTATCATGCCAGTGTGTGCTGTACTTTACAATATTTATGGGATTGTTTAATGTCTATGAAACAGTAGGAGGAATTAATGAGAAGCACACAGAATTTTCAGTTGTCAGTGTATGCATAGCTTTCTTTCCACAATTTCTTGGAGGTTTTCTCTCTCCCTCTCTCTCTGTATCTATCTATGTCTAGCCCTCCTCTCTTGTAGCATTTGTGAGTGTGTGTGTGTGTGTGTGTGTGTGTGTGTGTGTGTATGCACTCTTGAAGTGCTATTAAAGGTCCATGGGGAAACATTATCTGTTTTAGTAATCAACAATCTGATTCTAACCCTTCTTTCTCTCCGTTTGCCGTCCCCCTGTCTCTACACATCTCTCTCTCTCTCTCTCTCTCTCTCTCTCTCTCTCTCTCTCTCTCTCTCTCTCTCTCTCGCCCCAATCTGTCTCTCTCAATCCCTTCAGCACTGTGTGGCGGGGATGTTAGAGGTCCCTGGGGAACCATCCTTAGTCCTGGCTATCCAGACAGCTACCCTTCATCTCTCAACTGTACCTGGACTGTTGAAGTCAGCCACGGGAAAGGCAAGAGACACTCATAGATTTACACCTCCTAATAGAGAGAGACAGAGTGACAGACAGTAGCGAGTAGTGCACACAGTAGGGCAGCTACTGCAATACTACAACCACATACTTTCATTGCATTGGATTCAATGTGTTTTTTTATTGTTTAAGCCTATGGGCATGGTTATATGTATTTTCTATATTTTTGGTTAATGTATGTATTGTGTAAACTGATGTAATGTTATCAATTCAGAATGTCTTTTCTGTAAGGATGTGTACAAATAGTCACACTTATAACTGGGTGCATTGATGGTCTTACCATAAAACAAACTTCTAAAGCCTGTTTCCCTGTGATCTGGCTGTGCTCTTGCCTGCGTCTTTCTCTAACAGGAGTCCAGTTTCAGTTCAACTCCTTCCACCTGGAGGACCAACATGACTACCTCTTGGTTACGGAGAACGGGAGTTTCCTGCAACCACTGGCTCGCCTGACCGGCAACGAGTTGCCTAGCAACATCAACGCTGGTCTCTATGGCAACTTCAAAGCCCAGCTACGATTCATCTCTGACTTTTCCATTTCATATGAGGGCTTCAACATAACCTTCTCTGGTAACTTACTTGACAATACTGTCCTATTGTGCTATTATACTCCGACAAGGTCTAGTTTCTATTTAATCTGAATTCATTAAATTCAAGAAGTAGATTTTCTGAACAATTCAGACTAATACTGAAGGTTGTACGTTTGAATGAATACCATCTAGTGTCATTTTTGCATAGAACATGTTAAATCAGTTCATCATTACCTCAAAATCAGCCAAGAAAACTCATGAATATCGAAGACACCACTTTAAGATTAAAGCTAATATTTAAAAAGAGCAGAGAAACATTTCTAATAGAAAAAAAAACAATTACGGCCCTTTAAAAAATGTGTTGTGGGAAGTATCAGTCCAGGTTTTACTTCAGGTAAGTTACTTCAGAATGTCGTTAAGCTCATTTATATAGCACCATATCTCAGGGTGCTTCTAAAATAATAAAAGTAGATAAAAACTAAGAAGGTGTAAAATAAAGACGCCTTACAAGCTCACCGAGGTGGGCTAAGCAAAGGGATGGTTGTAAAAGGTGATTTTGGAGCTACTTTTTAAAGGTGTGCACAACCACTAAAGCACATTCTTCATAAGTTTAAAACATGAACTGAAATGAATACAGCCAACCAACAAGACCTGATCAGAGAATCTCATTGACCTTTTCAGCGATATGAGGCTCAAGTAGCTCAATGATGGAGGTGGACGCCTGACTTTGCATAACTTTAAAGTGATCAAAGGGATCTCAAAACGGATTATTGAACAGATGATAAAAGAGACTTCTTTCTTTTCTTCACTTCAGGGTCAATGCTGACTGGGGCACAATGTTAACAGGATTTATTTATTTATTTTCACATATTGATGATTAAAAAATTGATATACAGTAGTTGGATCTTTATGTGGTAACTTCTCATTTTAACGCAACATTGGACCCGTCTTATCATTTTATTTGGACTACAAACTACTGGTTACAGTACAACCATATAGGCCGGTGCAGCTATGATTCCCTTCCTTCATAAATATATGGAGTACCTATTCAAAGCTCAAATGATTCCCAAATATAGATAAATACATACAAACAATACAATTAGATTCAAAACAGAGCCTTGTGGTACACCCACATCAGAGGGGTCTGCAGTGCTCACCCATACATAAGTCAGCTCATCCATCAGTCAGCACACAGTGATCAACAGTGTCGAGAGCTGCGCTGAGATGCAGCAAATCCAAGCTCCGGTATCACCATGCATCAAGATATCACTGGAGATTTCAACAAAAGCTGTTTCCGTGGAGCGCAACTGACAGCAGCTATGACTGAAAATTGCTAGGAATACTTTGCAAATTCAAGCTTCCTTGGAAACAGTATTTTCTAAAACCATAGTTTTTAAATAGTATTTTTTAGACAAGTATACAGTTTGTGGTGTCAATTCCACTCTTCAAGGAGTCGTGGGTACATTTTGTTGACTACACATGAATGTGTTGTGTGCCCTCTTGTTCCAAATGTGTATTGTTAAAAATATCCCCGAATAGCTCTGCCCCTCCAGCAAAACATGGTGGCTTGGTGTTGAATGATAATTTCACACTCGCACTGTCCCTGTCACCAGTGGCTTCGAAGACTACACATAACGACTTTTGAATAGCTCATCAAAAAACAGGTTAAGTGAGTAGAGAGTTTACACAGTAATTTACAATTTAACAACAGAAGAATATAGCAAATAGATGGAAGCTATGTCCTCATAGCTTTCCTTCTGAGAATGCTATTTCAACGCTTTCTCATTGACTCTGGAATAAAAATGCGATTCAATCAGACTCTACACTGAGGGACGTTTTACCACGTCGCAGATGGCATAATCTGATACTCAGAATGTAACACATGGGATGTGTCACCGGAGATGTGACTCGCCAATCTCAACATGCTCAACAGGCTGTGTCATCCTGTAGCCCTTTCACATAGACACACATCACATCATCAGTCTTAGCCCTCTGAAAACAAGTCTTCTGCAGCTTCACCATGCTAGCGAGGAAATCAGCAAGGGCATTTAAAGACACTGTTGAGTCAATGTAAACCCACAACGTCTATACTTAATTAATTGTCACAAGTGTGCCTACGTTCTCATGCAAGTATCGTATTTTAGTGCACTGCTTTTTTTTCATCAAAATGCCGTAGTTCATGTTGGAGCTCACATCTAATGATTATGTTGTTACTTTTACAAAATATAGAGTGTGTGGATTTTCCTTGACTTTGAGAAGGAGGAATATTGATTTGTTCATTTAACACGATTAGTAAAGGGCACTTAAATTTACACTCTAATCTCATAATCTCTCAAAAACTCTTATGCCACTTAACATTTAAGCGACTGTTGCAAAAAATAATAATAACAAAGTACATATTTTAGAATATAGATGATATATTCCATCACTATTTCAAAGTCATGACCCATTCTAGTGTATTTTTGTCATTACCCTTGCATGTATTAGGTATTGAGTCTCAATTCCCTTTCTGCAGAATATACTTTGGAGCCATGCGAGGACCCCGGGATGCCTCGGTTCGGCGGGAGAAACGGCTACAGTTTCGGCATCGGAGACACGTTGTCTTTTTCCTGCAATATGGGATACCGCCTAGAGGGGGCGCCGGAGCTGGTCTGTCTGGGAGGAGGGCGGAGAATGTGGAGCGCTCCTCTACCAAGATGTGTCGGTACGTGGTTTACAATCTCTGAGGATTCTGTCTGCACTTTTAATCCAACCTCCTGTTCCTTTTTCATTGGCAAAGTAACACATTTGTGGAGGTTTGTAGTTCTTCAGTTGCCAAGAAATGTTTCTTTAAACATCAAGACATGCTATTTAGATTTTCAAATTCTGATTTTTAACAGTCAAGAACTGTACATTGGATATAGTTCAGCTGGAGCATTCACTGTGCATAAAGTGCACCATGATGATGTTTAATCTTACAAAATATCTTAACTAGAAATGACTGAAAATGATTTGGAAATAGTGATCAGCTTGTCTGCTATTGTTATCATTACAGTAAAAATATTGTGCATGGCTAAATATTCTCAATTATCTCTTGTTTCATAAAAAAGGACGATCAGATTTGAATCATGTAACAGATTATTGAACAGAGTGCGGGCCTCCAGTGATCAGAAACCTTGTTCAGCTCCTTTCACTGCTGGTGTCCAAAGTTTCCTTGCAAACACAACAAAACATTTGCAAAGAAACAAAAGAAAAGTTCTGAACGCTTATGCTTTTGTAAACCTTTGGCGGCTCCTGTTCAAAAGCAATCAGGCACTCACCTTTGTATGTGTTCACAAGAAAGTGAAGTAGATGGCACCATACAAATGTAAAGATTAATGAATAGGGTATATCTCACCCTACTTTCACCTTGGAAGAAGTAGATGTTTTATCTCTAGCCATCCTTCATCATTCGTAGATTTTTTTTCAAAAGATTTACCAAAAATTGTACTGTGCGGTATGAAAACGGATTATATAATAAGCATAGGTTTCGCTGACAGTAGTCTGTGTACATGTCACATTTATACAAGCCAAACTTCAGTTACGAGATGAACAATAAACGTCAGGTGAGTCACCAGTGGGCGCAGAGTTTTGCACCTTTCACCATCCTGTATCTCCCTTTTTATGATTATTAGTTTCACAATCAAGGATTTTACCAGAAATATAACTCAACAGTTTTTAGGATTTATCACTGAGAGGCAATTCTAGTGCATACAAATGAGAGAATGAAGAGCTACTCTATTAACCACACACACAGGGAACTAATTACAAGACGTATCCATTACGATTACGAAAGATTTTTCTTTAGGTGTTGTGTACATCCTGAGTTATTTCACTCACTAATTAGCGGAAGAAAAAGCAAAAGGAAAGGAGCTTCAAGGGGAATCTAATGGAGTTCTCACTAGGTTTGAAAACATGTAATGACGAGTCACGCACATGCATTAATCAGTAGGTCTTCTTATACCAAACATCTATAACTGTCAGGTTGAGAACATGTTTTTTTTTTGGTCATCAATGAGACACTGCCAAGAACCCACTAGCAGTCAAGTCTGTGCTAATGAACCAAGATGAAAGTCACCATAATGATACGGAAAGAGAGAAAATGTCGTCAGAGAGAGACTCATAGGTTTTGACCCGTCGTGCTGTTTGCCGACTCACATTGCGTTTCTAAAGGGTTTCTCTGGGGGCATTAGCAGTCCTCAAGTCAATGTCCTTGACCAAAGCATACAAGCCTTAACATTGTAAATCACAGAAGGGATTGCTTACTTGCTCTCTATATATATTTACAATAAGTCTAATGCATAACATGAATTTACCCAGTAGGATCAGTGCCATGTGCTCACGACGGCAGGGACATTGAACTCAAGACAATGTTTGTAAAATGAGATTTAATTTGGTCACAGAGGTCGAACGAATAGAGAGCAATGCTTAAAGCAAAAGAGCCGACTCTGAATGTATCTGCACTCCTTCACAGGATTGTTTTCAGCAACGGTATGAGAGGCATGGGACTATACAGGGGCGTCAAGACAGAAATTATCGTTGAGTTCTAGTAAAATATAAAACGTGTTAATTTTAGATTGCTGGTAAGAACATTTTATACACCAATTTTACGACCAGCTTTACAAGATGTTTGCAGGACGAGTGTTGACATATTTGGCTCTTTGTCATCGACGTGCAAAGACTCCTGATGCAAAGAGGTGGGGGTGGTGTGTTTCGTGCTGTTGTTTCATCGGCGTAGTGCAGTCTGCTATATTTAGTTCCCGTGTGTTCACATCTCGAAAGAGGAGTGAAGAGGAGAGGGAAGGGAAAGGATGACTAGAACCTACAATTTGCTGTTTTCTAACCTTAACTTTGCAAACACGTGCTTGCCTGGTTGCTTTGGTTGCTGCCTCCATTGTGCTAAGTGGAGTACACTTGGTCATGCCTTTGAGCCAAGAATTGTGTTAATGTTACAATTGAATTATATTTAAATTCAAGGAAATCCACTGTTAAAAAGAGTTTAAGCTTTTACAATACATTTCAAGTAAAGTTACTACATTCAAGATGTTTCCAAAGCCAAAATTATTATTTTGTCAAATGATTGTGATCTCAATATCGATCAAAATAAGCACAATCATGATGTTTGCCATAATCAAGCAGCCATATAGGTTTATGGCTATGGTGGCCTCTGTTTGTGGTTTTACATGTGGCTTTCTTTACCAGTTGAGTCAAACATTGTTTTCAAAAGAGCACTGTCTAGAAGGGGGTTGCAAAGGAACCAAAGAGATGTCTTTGCTTTTGTGTTTTTTTTCTTCTTCTATTATTTCTGGACAATATTATGGATAATATTCTCTTTAGCTTAATTTTTGCTTCGGGAAAGGAGATGCAAGCAGGATGGGAAAAAAGAGTAGAAAAAAAACAGGTGAAAAAAATGAAGAGAGGGGAGACGAGGTAAATCAGCAGAAGAGGAAGGTTGATTGAAGTAGAGGAGGCTAAAGTAGGCACTATTCATAGAGAGGGACTCGGGGAAAGAGCAAGAGCGCGGGAGTTAAAGAGGAAAAAGGTAGAGGGGGGAGAGGTAATTTTCTAAATGGAAACTGTAGCCGCGTGATTTATTGACGATATGACAGCTGTAATATGACTATTACAGCAGTAGGGACACAGCGAGTGGGTTAGAGGGAGGGAAAAGGAGAGAGGAAAAGGGATATTGATACTGTATATAGAGGGCACCTGTGAGAAGTGCAAAGAGCAGGTTTTTTTAAGTAAATTACTCTCTTAGATGTACTACCTACCCATTCTCCGCAACCGAAGCATAGGTGGCCGACTACACAGCTAGTTAAAAGGGTTATTAAATGACATGCACACATATTACACCAATACACACATGCACACAAAATAAGTGTTCCATCCATTTATTGGAAGGGAAAGAGAGTCATGAACAAATTATTATTATTATTTATTTCTTCTTTCTGTGTTTGTCATCAGCGGAGTGTGGTTCTTCAGTTATAAACAACGAAGGGATCCTCCTCTCCCCAAACTATCCAATGAACTACGACAACAACCACGAGTGCATCTACAGCATACAGGTAACACACCTGGGCATGCTAACGGGAGCTAATACAGACGTAGACAAGTAGAAGTTACGGTAATATATGTCCTCGAATGTTTAAGTGCATGTCGGTCGATAAATACAATTTGGATTTCATGTTTATTATAGGTGCAGTCTGGGAAAGGCATCAACATATCTGCTAGAACCTTTCATCTTGCCCAAGGAGACATACTTAAGGTAACCAAACACATGCCATGGTCTTTCTCCTTGGCTAACATGCATGTGTCTAAAAATACGATCTGGGACAATTTAAAAGACTTATGCATTTGAACACCAAATATGACCATCGCCGGTTGCAATGCGCTCTCGTTGTTATTACAGATTTATGACGGTAAAGACAACGCCGCCCACGTTCTCGGAGCATTCACGGGGTCGTCCATGTTGGGCCTGACGTTGATCTCCACTTCCAACCATCTGTGGCTGGAATTTTACAGTGATGGAGAAAGTGCAGGCGAAGGATTCAAACTGGTCTACTCAAGTAAGTGCACAGAGCTAATAAGCAGTGTCAACTCTACTATTCTGATCATGTATATACTGCACACAATAATATGGTATAAAAGAAACAACTTTACTCTCATATGTAATTTTAGTATTGGAGCTAGTTCGTTAACATTTGTCTTATATCTCTAATACACAATACATATACACAACACAGCTGAGTGACTAATCACCACACTAGGACGTGCTACAAATGTAGATCGAACATAAATACAGTGGACAATGAGAACACAAGAGATTAAAATCCAGTCAGTACCGGAGACACGTCAAACAAGCAATTAAATACCACATGACAGCTGCACTAATTCCTGACAAGTGCAACATACTTAGCCGAGGGTAATTTAAATGGTCTAAATGCTTCTCATTTGTGAAAGCATCACAGGGCGGATTGTAGATTCCACCACCGAGATGATCACAGGAAAGCGTGTCACGTTTGATTAACAAAGCTTTCAGAGAGCTCTGATTTCAGTGTAGGATGGGGTGTTGAAGGTGCCTTGTGATGTTCACCAAAGCACACCCACGTTTGGAAGTGCCTTCTTAGATGTATAGTCGGATTTAAAATATATCCAATTGTTTAAATGGAGTCATGCAGGACAATTTGCATTGAGCTTCAAGAGCTGTATTGTCTCTGTGATGTGCGAGAAAGAGCACTTACTCCATTGCACCTCAGGTTTCTCATATACTGATGCAAATAGAAGATAGTTTGTAGCATGAAGAAAACAAAACATTGGCTTATACAAAAGTACAGCAGCTTTTGTTTTGTTATAGTAATGGAAACCTACTTAATGACCCACTAGATCACATGTTATAGTTTAGTTTGATATGAAGGCTGGAAATTCACTCAATCTCAGAGGTGTGATTCAATAAATAATTCATGCTGTTTTTTTTGTTTTTTTATATACGTACATGTCTAACATTGAAAAAAAACTTTCAGATGAGGAATCATTCACACAAAAACACCAGGATTATGGCAGAAGTGTTCAGATTGCTTATGGTTAAAGTACAGCTTTGCAGAAGGGCATTTTTAAGGATTTAGAAACGCACCAACTGCAGTTTTTTCAACAGATAACTCAAATCCTGGCACACCTTGTCTTCTGTGTAATACCGTAGATCAAATTGTGGTTAATGTCTTTTTAAGGATAAACTATTCCTCTTCACATCCCACTCTCCAACATTGTGCACATGAATAAATAGAATATTCCGAAAATATTACCATGGAAACTGAGCTTACATAGACTTTTGGGAAACAACACTAAATTGGATAAGGTGTAGTAGTCATGCTCAAGTATCACTAATATCGATGTCTAATTTTCATGTAGTGTTCCTGTCTTTTTATTAAAATGGGAAAGGGAGCTTAATGGGATGTGCGATCTTATCTCAGCATGCTCGTAAAAAACACAATACTTTCCAGATATTAAGGGAAATATTGAGAGGAGTTAGTGAGTCCCTTAGTGATTATATTAAAATGACAATACTGGAAATGCTCTTTTATCTTTTTTTTGTCTCTCAAGGTTTTGAGTTGTCTCACTGCGAGGACCCGGGCGTGCCTCAGTTTGGCTTCAAAGTCAACGACCAAGGCCATTTCTCCGGGAGCAGCATCACGTACAGATGCGAGCCCGGATACACTCTGCACGGCGCTACCACACTCAAGTGTATGACCGGCGAAAGGAGAGCCTGGGATAACCCTCTGCCTTCCTGTATCGGTAGGTCTCTTTGTCTATGTGAAGCCAATTACACTTTGTAAAGAGGTTCACTGAAAGGACACACACACACACACGCACACAGATGAATATGCACACAAAAGCCCACACTCAATTATGGGTTGAACCCTGAATAACAATCTTTAATAAGCTTGAGAGGGTGACAAGGGTTCACTGTTATGCCTGGCTTTTACTGCTATTGCTGCATGTTGTGCTGTGTGATTCATGCTCAATAAAACTTCAACAGACCTCAATTCATGTGTTTGTCGAACAGCTGCACAATTACCAGAGGCTGGTCAAAAGTGTATTCCAGTAAATGATTATTAACATAATTAGACAGTTCTTCTTTTTGACCTTTGGCATCAAGCTGGTCTCAGACCGAAATATCTAATTTCCGCCAGAACTCAGCTGGTGCACAAACACCATTAAAGCCCCTGTTAACCCAAATCCACAACATCCTTCTAACTTTGACATTTGGGGAGTTAGTTGTATGATAGTAAGCATCTGAAAAGAGTTAGGCATATTTATCATTTGAAATCAAAGATATTGTCATTTAAAGGAGGTGTTATATTTTTTTGTTAATATACATGTTAAATCCCTCTATATTTATACAGCAATCACTTAAACAGTATGCACAGTTCACAGCAAAGGTCTCCCATTCATTCAGATTAGCAGTAACTGTGGGATACAAATTTGAGTATCCCACTCGTTTTTATCCAATCAGGAGACAGAGCGCTATAAAGAGGCGGGTCTCTGTGCCTGTGAACAATGACTCACTGCTCTCCACTATCTGAAGAAGACGGCTGCGCGTTAAGGCCAGGACACACCAGTCCGACACGTTCCGACTACCCAAAAACTGGAGTCGCCGTTTCAGGAAGCTCCAGTCTTCCCGTCGCGGCCACAAAACACACCGAGACGACTGCTTATTTTTCCGTACGCTCTGCGCTTGCGCAGGACGTAATGTCTCCACAACAGCAGGCGGCGCTAATCTGTATTGTGGCCCGAAAAAATACGAAAGCCGGAAATGATGGGACAGCTCTCTAGAGCATAAACATAGATAGAAATACGTATTTATATTTATGGACCATAAGAGCACAATTTTTAGCAGAGAGTGTCGAGCATGGTGTCGAGCAGTCAACAAGGGTTGATGCATGTGAGTACTCGCAAAACGAAACGAACAAACACATTAAAACGATGGCTAGCTGTTGTTAGCTGTTTGTGCTACCCGCCTCACTTCCGGGCTTCACTGATTCGCTAGCCCTCCACCAATCAAATTGCTCCAAATGAAAGATGGTCGGCCGCCGATTGAACATGTTCAATCGGCGCAAAACAAGCCCGACGACCTCTACGTCGGCCGACGTCACGGCACACACCAAACAGATTCGTGTCCCGACCCCCTACCGACACTATGACGGCGATTATCTGGCCGGTGTGTCCTGGCCTTTAATGTGGTGGTAACTTAGGGACGAGGGAGGGGACTGCTTACTGCAGTCACTGACAGGAAGTAAGCTAAAAGGACCATATCACTTACTTCTCCTTTAAGTCTGATCAACTTTACAGAAATCCGGTGCAGAATCACTTGCTTCTTAATGCAGTACAGGACAACTATTCATCATTTGGAAATACAATTGTGTGGAGGTGATTGTCCTTCAGATTTCCCCTCTTGATTTTCTCACTCTGTGTTAGTTTTAAGGTCTAAATAAATTGCCTATTTATTTAGGAGAGCTTACCTCCTAGACCCCCCTGTGCCCAGTAACCAATTGATCCATTAACCTTCCTGCAGGGGGTGATTTGCTCTCTGATCCTGGAGACTGCCCATTTGATCCCACAGTGTTCTGCATTGTACTCAAACGAGCCGACAGAGATATATAAACAAACACACAGATCCAACCTCTTTTTATTTTATCTGTCTCCCTGCTTGTTTTTCTCCACCTCTGTTAATGGCATTCTTACTCTATAAATGGCTAAGTCGACAACCTGTTGGTTGGAATGGTTTCAGGAACACATTTTAATCGATTTTGCCACAGACCACTCTATCAAATCAAAACGTAGGCCATATTAGGGAAACAATAAAATCCACCGGGAAGCGTCTCCTCTTTTGAGTATTGACATATTTTTAAGTATTCCATTATAGCATCATTGCCTCTTTAATTATTTTTTTCCGGGGCTGCAAAATGTTTGGGAAAATACAAACCAGAGCACTGAATATTGATGGCAACAAGTCAATAATGGTACCCGGGCTCCAGAACACGCACGCACGCACACACACACGCACACACGCACACTCACACACACCTACACACACACAGACACACACTTGTCAGTACTTTACTTTTGTATACATTACCAACTAACCAAATAAAACTTATTCCGATATGTTTTCTGCCTTTCCCCAATAGGTATTTGGTTGAATGATTATACATTCTCTTATTAAACCCAAACCTAACGCTTGGTCTATACTGAGTGATGCACAACAAGGCTGCTTTAGCTGTGGCCCAAATGGGAGCACAGCACCCAGACCAATGTTTAAGGGCTTTTTTTTGCCTTTTATCACTATCTGTGAACTTTCTGATTTTGGATTCAGCTTAATACGCCTCTCCTTTGCCACTATCAATAATGAAAGACTCATAAAAACCACCGGCTGATATTCTCTGACTTTTTATTTTAGCAATGACCTCAGCTAACCTGCAGTCTTAATATTATAGTGCCTCTTATTATTACTTGTAGTATGCCCCCCCCCCCCCCCCACCTTGGTTCACTCTCTGTTTTGCCTCTTCTCCTCTCTTTATTTTTTGCCTTCCCAACTCTTAATATCGCTCCTACTACTCTAGATAATATATTCCAGTGATGAAGGGAGGGGAGCCTGAGGGAGGAGGAACACGGAGGAGAGGAGAGGAGAGGAGAGGAGAGGAGAGGAGAGGAGAGGAGAGGGGAAGCAGAGAGAGGGGGATGAAGATTGTGAAAATATATAACGGATAGAGACAAAGGGAGAAGGGGGAATCATTTCCTGTTATATAATGTGTGCGGTGGTTTCTCACGGGAAGAATGCAGTGTCAGCACTTTGTCTCTTCTCTCCCCTCTTCCAGCTTTGGTGTGTGAGGAAGAGAGAGGGACACGGAGGAAAAGAGTTAGCCTCTTCCTTTAATCCATTTGTCTCTGTGGCGATCATTTAATCACTGCTCAGTGGCCACTGAGGTGCACCTAGTGGATCTGATTGCCTAAATAAACAATTCCCATGGACAGATAGCTGGTGGACTCGCCATACATCATGGAATACACACAGGGAACGCACACATACACACTCATCACTGGCCCGTTTGTTTGGCTGTACTGATGGCACTTGTAACGTTGTCACAGTTGTGCTATAATCACACTGACAGATATATTCTGCAGGGTTATTTGTGTCGCTTTGTATGTTGGTACATATCAGAAGTCTTTAATATCTTGTCTTGTCTTGTGTGTGTGTGTGTGTGTGTGTGTGTGTCTCCTGTAGCGGAGTGTGGTGGTCGTTTCAAAGGTGAGTCTGCAGGGAGGATTCTGTCCCCCGGATACCCTTTCCCCTACGACAACAATCTACGCTGCACCTGGACCATCGAGGTGGACTCCGGAAACATTGTGAGGTAATATTTGACACCCAATTCCTCCACGGTAGTAAAATTAAAATAACAGTGTCATTCATCTTAATGCCTACTTCTGTTTTTAAAAATAATAATAATTCCTTTAAATCAGTGTAAATTGCTAATCAGGATGTTATGTATCTATTTTGTATAATAATACACAAAAAGGAGATAATAATACAATTGTTAAATTAATATCATCTTACTTCGGTTGATATAGTTTCCAAAAAAGGTTCTTATAGTCTTTGTGTGTGTGCTTACTAGGTTATAATCCTTTGAAACAGACATTTAGAAAATGCTTTTTGATTAAATGGAATGGTAATGTTTCCACTTTTAATATATTATAGGCCTATATATATTTTTTTTTATTGATTTTTTATTTTTTTTTATTTTTTTATTATTTTTATTATTTTTTTTATTTTTTCATCCATACTACAGTCTCCAGTTCTTGTCCTTTGACACGGAGGCCAGCCACGACATGCTGAAGGTTTGGGACGGACCACCTGAGAATGAAATGTCTTTGTCAGAGATCAGTGGGTCTCTGCTACCTGAGGGAATCCACTCCACGCTCAACACTGTCACCGTTCAGTTCGAGACGGATTTTTACATAAGCAAATCAGGATTTGCTATCCAGTTCTCTAGTAAGTAATGTCCACATCCACAGCTTCTGTTTTGAAGTTCCATATATTATTCCATACATATTTTCATGTGTAAGGCTGTGTTGTGTTTTCAGGGGACCAGAACTGTTCAAGTCTCTTTATGATTGAAAATGTTTTTTGAATAAACCACCTTCGTGACTTGACTAAAATTATAAATTTGATTCGATTTTACATATTTGAGAGTTAGAATCTACATAATGGCTCTACTTGAAAACCTCACTTGACCAGCCAGAAATGTCCTTAACAGGTATTTCATAATAATACAGGACCGTAAACATTTCATCGGACCACTTAAAGTCGAATTGAATTACTTAAAGTTACTTAAGTGCCCTTTAAAGTTAATGCATTAGCTTAATAGCTATAGATATCCAGTGTGACACAGCTTTTTTTTTAAATAGTTGCCCTCCCCTCTTTGTCCTCCATTCCCTTTTTCTTTCTCCCTGTCCTCTGTCCACCTCTCCTCTCTGTCTCTCTCTCTTTCTCTCTGTGTCTATCTCTTTCTCTCTCTCTTTCTCTCTCTGTCCAGGCTCAGTAGCTACAGCCTGCAGGGACCCTGGTGTGCCGATGAATGGCAGTCGTAGTGGGGACGGCCGTGAGCCGGGGGATTCGGTGTCCTTTCAGTGTGACCCGGGATACGAGCTCCAGGGGGACGACAAAATCACCTGTATACAAGTGGACAACAGATACTACTGGCAGCCCAGCCCGCCTGTCTGCATAGGTGTGTGCACAAGTCCGGCTTTCATGTTATTTATAGGACATACAATAGATGAACTGCGTACGCAACTGCAGCTGTGTAGTATAGGAGCTCAGCATCTTGCTCAAGGACTCGTCTGTGAGTGACTTATAGAACGGCTGTGTAAAAAAGTATAGTGATAGTGATTAATATAGTATGGTACTATTATGTTGACCTCATCTCTTTTGGAATTAAATAAATATAACTAAAATGTAGGAAAATGGTGTTGAGGGAATTATCACGCATGGCTGTTAGACTGAATGTATACATGTGCTTGTTTTCCCCATCGTAGCTCCTTGTGGAGGAAACCTAACCGGTTCCAATGGATTTATACTGTCTCCTAACTTCCCACATCCCTACCCTCACTCCAAGGACTGTGATTGGCTCATTGCTGTCAACTCTGACTACGTCCTATCACTGGCCTTCATCAGGTAGCCTGCTCAATTGTCTGCCTTTTGTTTTTCAGAAATAATTTAAAGTATATTTTTCTCAGCTACAGTCTTTCGAAAACAAAATGCTCTTGAAATCTGCTACTCCGTCTTCATACTCAGGAACTTGTTGTTGTTTGAGAAAGAAAGGTTCCTGGTAGATTCTCAATCTTAACATGTTGGTCTTAACTGCTTAACCCGACCCCTTGACCTTATCTGTATTTTTTCTTTAACGTCCTCTAGTTTCAATATTGAGCCGAACTACGACTTCCTGTATATCTACGATGGTCCGGATAGCAACAGTCCTCTGATTGGTAGCTTCCAGGACAGCAAACTCCCAGAGCGGATAGAGAGCAGTTCCAATACGATGCATTTGGCATTCCGCAGTGACGGCTCTGTTTCTTACGGGGGCTTTCACCTGGAATACAAAGGTAAACTATTCTGCCAACAGTAGCACAATCTTTAGTAACTGTGCAGAGTTCAGGGCTGGAATAGCTGCTAAATTACCGAAAATGTCTCCCACATTAACTTCACTGCTGATTTAAAGACGAGAAATATTTTTTATATCCATTAAGTCCATGTTGAATTAATGTCTGTTGAATTTCTCCGTCAGAGAGGTGAGTTTGATTGTCTTGCACCGAAGAATCAACAATGCCTTTCTAGTTGACTCAGGAATTAATTATTAAGTTGATGCACGGTGGCCGCTAATCTTATAGGAGGAGGGCAAAGCCATCATTTCCAAGGTTCATGTAGCATTCTATAGCCCCGGGAATGAAGTTATGGTTCGGCGATGGCAGCTTAGTCAAACAGACTGTTACAAAGGCCACCATAATGCCTGCGTTATTTGATTATGGCTAGGGACTTAATGTGTCTTATTATTTATGTGTGCCTGTTTGTTGTTTTTCCATCCCTTCTCTCTCTCTCTTTCTCCCATTCTCTATTTCTCTCTCTGAGATTTTTGCTCATTCTGTTTCTCTCTCTCTCTCCAGCCAAGCTGAGGGAATCCTGTTTTGACCCAGGTGTGGTTCTGAATGGGACCAGGCTGGGGTCCGATTATAAACTTGGCTCTACTGTCACCTTCTATTGTGAAGCCGGATATGTTTTGCAGGTACGTAAAAAAAAACCAGTACATTTATGTTTGGTTGATTATTTAGATGTCTACGTTTTTCTTGTAGTAAAATGTATAATATGTTTCTTTTAGGGCTATTCGACCCTAACCTGCAGTATGGGAGATGATGGCAGACCTGGATGGAACAGGGCATTGCCAAGTTGTCAAGGTAACCAAACCAACATTTACACACAGACTGGTAAAAATGCATCCCAGCGCACACAACTTGAACCTATTTTAAGTTTGTAAAAGTGTTTTTTTTCTTCCTTCCTTTCTTTCTGTGTGTGATTATGTGCCACTCTGCTCGTCTTCATGTGTCTGCACATGTGTGTGTTCTGTCTGTAGCTCCGTGTGGAAGCCGTTCTACAGGAACAGATGGGACTGTTCTATCTCCAAACTTCCCCAGAAACTACACCACTGGACAGAACTGTATCTACTCTATATCTGTTCCTAGAGAGTTTGGTAGGTTCATACACACCCTCAAACTCTCACCTGGATCTTGTATCTCTTCCATACAGTTAAAGAAGGGGATATTAAAACTTGTTTGATTTTTTATTTGGAAAGTCCCTTTTATTTATTTTTACAGATGAAAACTATTGGAGATATTGCACATGCTCAAAAGATGCCTGCTGGCCATTCATTAGAGTACAGGTCAGGGTTTCATCATTGAAGTGACATTTAAAGAGGAGGCTGTTTTTTTATCGTGCCACGTTTGACCGGCGTTGCTCCTTAATTGAGTCATAAATGACGCGTCGTAAAGATATTGTTATTGCAGAGGATTCTTCACATTAAATGAGCCTGTGTTGGAATCTGGGGTCACCTCAGACACTCTCTCACAGGCATCTATCTTTCCGGTTGGAAGGCCTGCGGTCAAAAAGTAATGTCACTAACATCGTCTGTTGGAATATATAATATTAATAAAATATTTGAGCTATTTTTATATTCACTGCCCGTCAAAATCTGAGGGCTGGATTTCCATTATAATTAAATTGGAATTTACAATGTTAATTTTAATTCTTGACATTGGAAATAGTAGTTTTGACAAAACTTTCTCAACTCAAGGGCCACCTACTAACTCTATCTGGAGCTTTCAACTATAGAATGTCTTTAGTTGTTAATGGGCGACATGCACGGATCAATATCATTTCATTATCAAGATAAGCAAACACATTTGCATTTATAATATCTAATCAATGCATCACAAATTGACATCTATATTATTGGTTGTTAATAAGAATTTCTTGATGACCTACCTGGTTAGATAAAGGTAAAAAATGTAAATCATTAAAACATTGACTGTTTGTTAAAATGACTAATTGGCTTTGACTTGAGCTTTTACAAACAATTAGTAATTGGTTGATATGATGTTCAATTATGCCCTGTAGTGTCATGAATAAATAGTAGCTTTCCCTGAGGCTGTTCAATGTTGATGTCTCATTATATTTGCCGAGCAGCTTTTGGAGTGTCGGCCCCATGTAGACATTTTGATTGAGAGGAGCTCACATTTGGTTTGCGTACATATTGGTAAGGACAGAGACAGCCTGCCTTAACCTCCCACACAGTGCATCTGTTTTGTTAAGTGTAAGTTGTGGAGGGTTACGCTTTGCCTGGACTTTTATAGCAGTTGTAATACTCAAAGGAGAAAAAAAAATATTTTATTCAGATTTTTTCAGCATTAGAAGGTTACAGGTTACAAGATTGCAACTTCGAAACGTTCTTGTTTTGCCATACAAGCGGCACCTTCAGTTTTATATGGCGGAAACCCTTGGAATTTATCCCTGTGGAGATGCCATACCTCCTGATGAATAAGAACATGGCTGAGGACACCCACCCACTCAGGCAGTTCCACAGGGATCAATGGCCAGGTTTTCTCAATCTGATGTCAAGAGCTGAAAAAGCCTTTCAAATGAGAAGCGTTTAAATCCTTCTGATAACCAGTCCAGCAATTTTAACCTGTTCTGTACATGATACAACTTGGAATGGATCCATCAGGTTATGTGACTGCATTGCACAGGGATTTCCCTACAGGCAATGTGGGACAATAATGCTGTGTGTATTTATGTGGCATTCCTTGTTATGTCTGCATCTTTCTGGGTATATACATCAATTGTTTGCCCTTTGTTATCTTAATTTAAGAAACGTGTTTGTGCAGTAACGGCTTATGAATCTGGGTGCAAACATTGGTGCATGTGTGTCCTGCTGCCTGCTATCCCGGCTGTTTTGAAACACTTTGAGTTGTCAGCTCTACCACTTGCTCTCTGGTCGATATTACAGGGAGGAATGATGGAAGCCATAATCACTCTGATTTCCTTAAAATCCATACACGGTGGGAGCTTTTAAGTATTCCTGCTGACAAGCAGAAACTTGTCATTCTTTATGGCCACTCAACAGCATGCCCTTAAACACACGCTGGTGTACGACTATGAGATACAAGCATAAGGGGTTCAATTTATCTCTTGTACAGAGCTCAATTCTTTCTCGATGATCTTTGGTTTAGCAATACAAAAGCGAAACTGTTTGGTGTCTGTTTTGTATTGCTGGCCATCATTTTAACAGGTTGTGCATGAAAGCAGATGGTTATCTTTTGTGAGTCAGAGCAATGTGTTGTACTGAGTGACCAGTTTCCTTATAAGAGCTGAATATCCTTGGTTTGTGTACAGAGAGGTGTGTGTGTGTGTGTGTGTGTTTGTGTGGGCAGGGAGTTGGTTAAATTGATGCTAAAAAGAACGGAATGTATCCTTAATATTTTCCATATGCTGCTGTCAAACACATTTTTATTAATAAAACACCTACAGATGTTAATCTTACCAAGACTATCAATTGATTTGAAGACACAATGATAAACAAAGACGGAGATACATGTGTATGCCTTTTAATGCTACCTTCAGCTACAGCTGTGACATACAGTTCATGGTTAGGCAGAGGCATCTTCAGTTACATGGAAGGCCTGGGTTTTATTCCCTTTCCTTTACACCTTCCATCATACTGAAGTAAAGCATGGGTTTTGGGACAGGAAGCCATGTGTGTCCTATGCCTGTTATTCACTCTAGCTGCTTTTGATACTGGAGAAAAGGCAGACAGAAAAAAAATATGTTTGCCTTAGTTTTAGTTTTTTAACAGTCAGTCAGTTGTTGCCAACCTCAGCATCTCACGTTAGCTCACAACACTGATTCACCTCAGCAGATGAAGACAAGGTGATTTTTTTCTGTGGTGTCATTTTGTGCCAGGAGTTGGCATCCAATAGAATTTGACACACTACAGCTTAGTCACATTTAAATTAGGAATGATCAGGTGTATTAGTGGATGGTCAGGCACAGACAGCAGAGTTATTGCAAAGTAATTCAACTGTGGTTAACTAATCCCCTTCTTTATAATTCATTTGTGTTCCCTTTTCTTTCAGTCCTTTTTGGTCAGTTTGTGTTGTTCCAGACATCTCTAAATGATGTGGTGGAAATCTACGATGGACCCACTCAACAAAACACACTACTGTCTTCTCTCTCTGGATCCCACTCTGGTGAGGATGGATGGATGGATGGATGGATGGATGGATGGATGGATGGATGGATGGATGGATGGATGGATGGATGGATGGATGGATGGATGGATGGATGGACGGACGGACAGATAGACATACAAAGCTGTAACCATATGTCTTTCTTTCTGATCTTATCTCTCTTTTTTTGACTCTGTCACCCTCTCTCTCTAGGTGAATCCCTGCCTCTGAGTACGGGAAACCAGATCACAGTTAAGTTTAACACAGTTGGACCAGAAACCGCCAAGGGATTTCACTTCGTCTACCAAGGTCAGCCAATCAAAAGCAGCCATTATTATTCATATCTTTAATTATTTGTATTAGTAGTTGCAGTGGTACAGGTATATACAAAATCATTTAACACCTATTTTGAAACAAATAAATGAAGAATACTTTTTTTTTTAGGTTTAAGGTTTGGTTTTCTGGGGTTATGGGGTATTATGGGTTATCTGTTATTACTTCTATGTATTTAACCTTTATTTAACATGAAAAGCCACATTGAGATCAAACCCATATCACATATCCAGAGTGTCATTGCCAAGCTAGGCAGCAATAACGGTACATTTGGCCTCCCTGTACACATGCTTTGTTTTTTGATGATTGTGGTGATTTTCCTTATATCTGCAGCTGTGCCGAGGACCAGCTCCACCCAGTGCAGTTCAGTTCCTGAGCCCCGCTTTGGGAAGCGTCTGGGTAACGACTTTGCGGTGGGGTCCATGGTGCAGTTTGAGTGCAACCCTGGTTACCTGCTGCATGGCTCCTCCTCCATACGCTGTGACAGTGTGCCAGACAACCTGGCACAGTGGAACGACACCCTGCCAACATGCATGGGTAAATATCAATCCACAAATTAGGCAATAGACAATCATTTTCCTTCTCCGAAAGCAGATACATGTATAGCAAAGTTTTGCATTGTTATGTGAATTTGCAATAAAAAAACGTTTTTTTGTACAAAAAAAAGCATGCAGATATTCAAAATGTCCATAACAGACAAATACCACACACCTTATGAATAAAGATAATTAAAAACAAATACAGACATTTCCAACGCAGGGAGAGCATTTTAATGAGTCCAGGCCGTAAGCCTAGCTATGCCCAAGCTGTCACCTTTGCCTCAGGTTATTTGCTCTCATCCTCTACAGGGGCAGGAGATGTTACAGCCAAATTTGTCTTTTTCCTTTTACTGTCAAACAAAGTGTTGTCTTAACCTCTGCTTTGTTTTTTCTCTTTCTCAGTTCCCTGTGGAGGTGTGTTGACCTCTCGTCGCGGCACCATTCTCTCACCGGGTTATCCAGAGCCCTACGACAACAACCAGAACTGTGTGTGGAGGGTCTCTGTTCCAGAAGGGGCTGGCATACAGGTAGGTGTCCCGTCACACACTTGCTTCCTGTCCGACCTATGTATCATTGGCTTAAAATGCTGATCAGGCAGAATGTCAAGCCAAGATAAGATATTATTGGAAGGATGAATGGATGGACGGTTTGTGAGAGCATCCAGGACCATCCAGAGACAACTAGATAGGATCTAATCTTGAGAGATAATGGCTGATTGTGTGTAAGCTAAACCTGCCCTCACGGACAATACAAAGGCAAAGATGCCTCTGACACAAAATGGAGCCTGTTAGAAAGATTTAGCGGACATCGCACAGCATTCAGTTCTTCTGTCATTTTTTAACTCTACACCACAATTGTGGTACAGGCCTTGTCTTACATCTTGATAATTGTAGTGAATATGTCCAGCAACTAACGGATATAACTCTGAATTTGTGCATAGAATGAGCAAATTGTGTTTTTATTGAAAACAAAATGCAACAAAAGCACAAATCTGTCTTCTTTCTATTCCTCGTTGTCTGTCTCCCCAGATACAAGTTGTGAGTTTTGCCACTGAGCATAACTGGGACTCTTTGGATTTTTACGACGGTGCCGACAACCACGCACCAAGACTGGGCAGCTACTCTGGTAAACAGTTTTGTCAATATTTTTTATAGTGATACTCAAAAGGTTAACAACATGCCCCATTCTGGCTCGAAAGTAATTTCACGAATGACAGTGATGAAATGTTTTGCAAACAAATTACCCAAGTAGGAGCAATTAGAACAGTTGGGTTATGGCAAATAGTTATTTTCATTTAGAATTATTGAAAATTATACAATTCACAGTTGAACTGACAAGATTGATAGCAATAATTAATGTAACATTTAAACACTATTGAGCATTAATCATCAAGACAATGCTATTTAAGCTGCAGCCCTTAATTTACACTATAGAGGGAAATACATTTTAGGGCTATGGCCACCTGTTGTCTTGTTACCTGACAACGTAAATATAGCTTGTCACTTAAATGTAGCAAAGTTAGAAAAACACAGCCTGTTGTCATGATCTTTTGAGGCATACAGAGCTAAAGTGGAACCCATGAGGAGCTGAGGAAAACTCCCAATGGCACCTGCCTGTTTATTTGGGAGTCCTCCAAAGGGGTTTATTCTGTCGCATAGCTAATTGAGCCTCCAACACTCTAATTCTCTACTAGGAATAGATATTTCATATTAAGCAACCTATGACATGACTTGTCAAACACATTAATTCCAAAATAATACAATTATGCACACTCCTGAATGCTCCCAAAATGTACTGCACAATATGATTAGCTGTACTTTAACAGGAAGCGCAAGATTTTATAACTCGAAACACAAAGCCAAGACGATATCTATAAGAGTTATAAATGAATAATATAGCCAGCTTCATATTTATTTTTTCACTATGATCAATCATGACAAACTCATTTTACTTCTATATTACTGTTTTGTTGCTCTGCATGACTTGGTCTGAAACATAATGAAACTCCTATTTTTTGTTTTTTGTCTTTTCATGTTGAAGGAAAATGTACATAGTTTACAATTGATCCACAGGGTCCAAAAGTCAGTCATGCCAACACATGAAGGGGCCTTTGCACCAGGGCTCCAGCAACTCATATTCAACCCAATAATGTGTTCAGTCTAGTTAAAGCATTCCTCTGGATACATACACTCCTTTAATTCAAGCAGCTGTCGGCATCTTTTGGGGGATACTATTGAATGATCTATGGAGGGGCTCGTCATCTTTTGGCAAACTCAGATTAAAACAAGATTATGTTGTGAGACATCAAATGACTATTCCAGTGACATATTCCCATATTAAAAGTAATTAGTGAGTAAATACATGCAGGTCTATGAGAAAACTTTTTTTTTAACTGGTTAATTACAACTGTTCATAAGAAAGTCCCAGAACAACCGTTATATATAATCCATGAATTTAATTATTCATCACCATTCATCATTTATTGTTAAGGAAAACTATTTTGTTCTCAGTTATGATAATAACGAGATTTCTTCTGGAATGTGAACAGGAGCAGCAGGGGAGCCTCAGAATGTTATAAAATGTGCTAATTAATTCCCCTCACAACAGGCAGTCAATATATCCATTGGCCTAACTCACTGTTTATCCAGAGGACTGTCTCTTTGACTTTGATTAGTTTTGTTGACGGACCTGCCACTGAGCAAAAAAAAACATATGGTAACACTTTATAATAACTATCCGTTGTAACTCTTAATAATTGAATCAGTTCATCTGGGAGGTAATCCGAGATTAACTGATCACGTCACGTTCAAGTCCATGGCATGCACAGTGTGTATTGAGTTTATTTAAAATATTTGAAAATGGGGCTGCCCTCAGTTGCCCATGCACTTGCCCATGCACTGTGTATAGTCTATAGCCTATTTCAGCCTCGTCGGTATCTCGGATTACCTCCCAGATGAACTGATTCAATTATTAAACTATTAACTATCTACCATTGTTATAAATCCTTAACAAACTGCTAACAAACACTTAACAAATCATTGATAATCATTAATTAAGAGTTTACTAATGATCTATTAACGAGTTACAACGGATAGTTATTATAAAGTGTTACCAAACATATAACACAAAACAATGATACTGTCAGAAGATATACTTTTACGACTGTTGCAACTTCAAGCAAGCCAAGTCGATAGAGGAGATTAGAGTTGGTTAGTATTCCTGCACATTAAATCTACTTTGTGATGGTGGGCCCTGACAGGATTACACTGTTGCACCGTGCCATCTTTGCTTCAGTAGCGCAGTACCCATCTTTCACTCTGTGCTTTGCCTTGCCACGCTAAGTAGGTCAAAAACAACATTTTAAAAAGGGCTTTCGATAAGACAGATGTCTCATATAAAAGTAATTCCCCCTCTCCATCCTTGGATACCACTTCACAAACAAGCAAAAAAAGAAGTGACAATGTGGGTTTTGGGAGGCCTTTGTTGTTTCTTTTGCTGACAGATAACGAAGATAATTAACTTTCAAGCCTCAGTTAAAGAAAAAATTAAGAAATGTGAATCATTGTCGTCTGTTGCTCTCTTCCTCTTTGCTTTCAGGCACCACCATCCCCCAACTCCTGAATAGTACATCCAACAACCTCCATCTCAGCTTCAGCTCTGATATTAGTGTCTCGGCTGCTGGTTTTCACCTGGAATATACAGGTAACATATTTGTATTGTACACATGCTATATATTTTTTTTTTTTATATAGGCCTATATTGGTTTCGATATACAGTATTTAAAAAAAAAACAATGACTTAAACTGTTTTTTTAATTCTTCACAGCTATTGGTCTGGAGTCCTGTCCAGAGCCTCAGAGTCCAAGTTATGGAATAAGGCAAGGAGACAGATTTATGGTGGGAGATGTTGTACAGTTCTCATGTGAACAAGGCTACTCTCTTCAGGTAAAAGTGCAACCTACATGTGTGTACACTGTTTGTATTGTCTGAACAGATTCATAGTAGCTACTGAGGGACTAAGATGAGTTGGAGGATAGGCATTTCCAATACACATAACACACACATACAAGTAGCAGCCGGTTAATCTAAATTGACTTTCAAATATGTAGGTGAAATCGTTAAAGGTTTTTTCCGGATGTGCCGCCATTTATTCTTTATCCCCTGGCTGCACAAAGCAACAACTATTCAAACCGTGAATCTCAAGTAAACCCCCGTTCTCGAGTAGTTTTCCCAGCTCTGACTTAAACATACAACTCTGGTGTGGTTTCGCACAACTCTTGAATAATGTATGTCTCTGGTGTGGTCTGCCCAATTCCTGTACAGTACACAGCTGTGGAGGTTTGGTTCCTCATGTTTAAGACACACACACACACACACACACACACACACACACACACACACACACACACACACACACACACACACACACACACACACACACACACACACACACAAAACACACACTCGCACACACACACACACTACAGCTCCAAAGTATTAATACAGAGGGCTTCAGTTGTTATTGTAGAGCGTGAATATTATTGTTGCATTGATAAAACCAGCACTGCCTCAACATATTTAAAGTGTATCAGTGGTTTCCTAACTGTTTTAGGATAATATATTGTCGTTTGTTTTGACATTCCTAGGGCAATGCCCACATCACCTGCATGCCAGGACCTGTGAGAAGGTGGAACTACCCTGTACCATTATGTCTTGGTAGGTATGATCAGTGCAAACACGCACACGCACACACACACGCACACGCACACACACACACACACACACACACACACACACACACACACACACACACACACACACACACACACACACACACACACACACACATGCATGCATTAAATCCATCCCAGATATACTTAGATTGTAGAACCTCCTTACTGCAGAAATGATGCAAGCAGCTGTGTCCATGGCCTACCCTATCTCTCTGGAAAATAAGCCGTTTGAACAATTTACTTCCCTGCGATGAGCTGATTATTTAGTGTTCTGTGCAGAATATGATTAAGCTTTTAAACTGATGCAAAGCTCCGTCAGACTCTGACATGCAGAGTGTGCCGAATCATCATCAGCATGCTGGAGGAAACAAGCCCCGGACACACATCTACTTGCACAATTGTAATTTATTCAAGAAGGGGTATTTAGTATAGAATTAGAATATGAATGTTTTATTCAAAGCAATGAAAAATGTCAGGTTAGAAAATACTCAAGTGTCCAGCCAGTAGCAGTGTCTTTTTAAAAAAAAGGGAAGAACTGTATAACTGCTGTTCTCAGGGTCAAAACTGAGCAATTTTTTTTATTTTTTTTTATCTCACTTTCTGTGTTTATGTGTGTGTCTGCAGCCCAGTGTGGCGGGTCCATGACAGATGTAAGTGGAGTGATTCTAAGTCCCGGTTACCCCGGCAACTACCCCAGTGGATTAGACTGCACATGGACAGTCAACTTACCTGTCGGCTTTGGTAAGAAACACTGTCAACTTTGAACTTGAAGTAAACAGCGTGCGTGGTTTTCTGTTGTCTGCCCCTCTCTCCCACCCCCCTTCATGTGTCCAATGTCTATGTTATTATTCATTGATTGATGTTTTCAATTACTCCATCACTCAATCAGTGTTTTGGGGCCTTTGGCAGCTGAAGCATCTGTACATGCTTGTTCTTGCCGGCCTTAGTGTCAATCAAGCTTTACTGATTGCTATAAATGTTAAAACGATGTGCGTATTTTTTTTTCTCCCAGGTATCCACCTCCAGTTTCTGAACTTCTCCACTGAAGCCATCCATGATTACTTAGAGATCCGCAGTGGAACCTTGGAGACGGGTTCCGTCATTGACCGGTTCAGCGGTCCAGTCATTCCCAAGCCTCTGTTCAGCACAACCCACCAGACCAGCTTCTTCTTCCACAGTGACTATTCACAAAACAAGCCGGGGTTCCACTCCACATATCAAGGTAAATGTTGTTTCTATTACAAGTTCCTTTACTGATTTATATGCAAAGCAAAGAACACAACATTTAGCAATGTGGAAAGTTGGTTTGCAGATTTATACAACTCTTTGTTCTCAGGAGCAACTGACAGCAAGATGATCTACATCCAGACAATGATAAAACAATAATGTTTCTTGGTTTGTATTTCCAAAATAGTAAAGGTTGAAATGAAAGCAAGTCCTCATTCCGGTGACGAGTTTCATATTTCATCCTTTTAACATTATAGGGGAAGGTGGGGTGATTTGTGCGTTTTGGAAGTTGCAAAACCCCTTGTTTCTAGAAAACCGTGGAAGAAATTGGAAATGTGACCACATATTTAAGAAGAGCCATCCATTTGACTCATCCCGTAAAGAAGGGAGACACAAGGAATAAGATATAAGCACATTTAAGCTCAAAAAACTGTGTTTTGCCTTTCAAAGTAAAATTTCCATGATCAAGGTTTTTTGATTATTGTGTCTGAACAATTATAGACACGTTTGAAAACATTTGACACATGTTTTAGTGCTTTGGTATGCTACACTTTGAGTCTATATAGTTAGCACAATGTCAACCCTAAATTGCTGCATCATGTCTATTATCCAAAATTCTGGGGATGGGGTGATTTGTGCGCAAGGGCCTGGGTGAGTTATAAGTAAGTAAGTAAGTAAAATGTATTTATAAAAGCACATTTATGACAGTTTGCACTGTCCAAAGTGCTGTACATAGTGCATTCAGTAGGTAAACAATGAAGGTAAAATAACAATAACCAAAATAAAAGACGTAAAGCCCATACATCCACATAAACACAGATAGTAGTGCAGAGGTAAGATAGTTAATGGGGAGGAAACACCAGGGTGTACATATGGGTTTTGAGCCTTGATTTAAAGGCAGAAATGTAGGGGGAATCACATTTGTCAGGTGGCAGTTGGTTCCACAAGCACGGAGCAACTAGTGCAAAGTACATTTCTGAGAGTTGTGCCAGTGGCATGGCTGTATACGCTGGTCACCAAAAGAAAGTGATTGTCTACAGTAGCTCAGAAGAGAGTGACATCTCAATTCCACTTAACGACACCACTGATGAGAGTTCAGATGGCCAGAAAGATGATGATGGTGACTTTGTCATTGTGACACAATGACGCACAAATCACCCCACTACGTGGGGTGATTTGTGCGTCAAGACAACTTTTTTTCCGAAAGCTATATTTCTTAAACAGTTTATTCCAGATCCAAAGTTTTTATTGCCAGGGATGCACAACATCCTGAAATATATGTACATATTTGAGTTGGAGACATAACTGTCAAGGCCTCACTTTAAAATCACTTTGAGTAAAAAGTTGCACAAATCACCCCACCTTCCCCTAATGGTTTTAAGCCGACTAATTTTTTTATTATAAGAAAACCTAAATTCAATATGTCTTATTCCATTATTGTGCAAATCTTGTATCTCATGACAGGGAGACTTGTCAACGTGTTTTAAAATAGGAATATTATTTCTACTTATGTTTGTCATTATCCGCCACATGTCTTTCTTCAGTCGTGCGAAACCCTGACTCTTGCATCTTTGCCTGTGAAAAGTCACTGGGACTAAAAGGTGTGAATGGCAGACGACTGTCAGAGTATTTTGGCATTATCAAAAGAAGAAGTTGGCGCTTCTTTGATTCATGATACTGTTGTCGTAAAGTTTTTAATCTGGATTTAAATCTGTTATTTTTTTTGTCAGAGCTTCTCTCCAGCATTTCATATTTCAGTGCGATATGTCGGCTGCAGATATACGTCTTCATCTACAAGCATGAATAATTTTGAATAAGCTTTTTAAAGTCTGTTGGAAAAATGAGTTGGAGAAAAAGCATACTTTAACATATTGAGAGTAGTTAATGGCAGAGCAAGTGTATTTGAAGGATGTTTAAACCGGCAGCTACAGCTGATGGTCAGGCTAGTAAAGACCCAAAAAATTAATTAACGGAAATATTTGCGAAAATATATTACGATTCAAAATATATTATTAAGGATATTTATTATCTGGTTGAATGTTTGGTTTCATTGTTTTTCATTTGTTATTTTCACTTTTTGATGTTTTCCTTCCTGAAAAATCTACTAACTGTTTTGTAATTTCAAAGTGTTATGGATGGATGTATCTATTGTCTTTTTCTATGAATGACATGATATTAGAAAAAAAGGAAACGCATATACATAATACTGCTGCTCTTGGCCAATTTTTTAAAGTAGTCCTTTTTGTTGTATTTCCATTGTCCTTGTTTGTGTTTAGGCTAATAGAGAAGAAATGGACAAGGCCATATCTGCATTGTCACAGGCAGAGAGGAACATGGAGACCTAAAATTATCTGTGTATTAGAATGAATCTTCTTAAAAAAAGAAAAAAAAAAATTCTAACTGTAGTAGCTGTGTATCTGTGTATCTGAATCTTATGGCAGTGGGGGCGGGACCCGATAAGCCTTTGGCTTTTCCTGCTTCCCTTCGGACGATAACACAAAGTAATATGTATGAATATGCAATGAGAAAATTATGTATTGTGTGTAATTGTCCGGAAGAATAATAATAATAATAATAATAATAATAATAATAATAATAATAATAATAATAATAATAATAATAATTCCTGGGTTATTTGTCTCTCAAGCCTACCAGCTCCAGAGCTGCCCGGACCCTCGGCCATTTCGAAACGGCATTGTGATCGGCAACGATTTCAGTGTCGGCATGACGGTGTCATTTGAATGTCTGCCTGGATACTCTCTGATTGGAGACGCTTCACTCACATGTTTACATGGAATCAGCAGAACCTGGAATCACCCACTGCCACGATGTGAAGGTAATGCAGAAGGTCTTCCCTGTATCTTTGTCTGTGTCAGAATGACTCTTAACTGTCTGGATGTATTCAACTTTTTTTTTGTCTGGAAAAAATATGTTTACAGCTAGACCTGACATTGCCCTGTGCTTTATCTTGAAGTGAATACAAACTGTGTAAGTCATTCCATTGCTGCTGTCAGCTCGGCTTGTATTAAATAACCCACTTTCCCAGACAAACATCATTTATGTTTTATATGTGGTTTGCAACATGGGCCTTTCATGGACCCAGATCCCAAGGAAATTAAAATATACATGTGTCCTGCTAATTTTTTCTGTCAATCCAAAAATGGGTTTTTAGAGATGAGGTGTGCATCCTAAAAGTGCGCTCACTTGTGAATGCTTTTTAATAGCATTTCAACACTGATGTGCTTAAAGTGATGGCGTTTCATAGCATTGTTTTCCAGATTCTGTACAGTATTCTTCAGTATAGTTAATATTGAATGGTGCACTGACAGCAAAGTGGTAAAAAAAATATATACAAAGCAATTACAATCATATGCAACGTGTTACTTTAAAAAAATGTAAATGGTTCCCAGTGTAAATTGAATGGATAGGAGAACCAGAATTAGAATGGAAAGAGTATCGAATTAATCTGAAGGAAAAAAGAGAGGTGTCAGGCAGGTTGTTATTATTCATTTCCAGCAGTGAATGTATATGATGAGCAACAACCCAGTTAACTAATTATCACTCTTGTTTTATTTTGAAGCTAAACATTAGCGCAGTATTACTCATCGAAGGGCCTTGCATTTAGAAAACTGTAAATAATCTGTTTTATTGCTTTGAGCCATGGCAACATCACACCAGTTATGAGTTATACTGACACTCCTGACAAATACCTGTGCTGCAGAACTCAAATAAAACTGTAATGACAATGTATTAAAGGTATTAAGGTGTTACCCAGTGGTCTTTCCACTACTGATAAAAAAGTCTGCTATCTCAGTCGTCCAGTCAATTACTAGAAGCTTAGTCATAGTAATTTGCTGGAAATGTATTAAGAGTAATTGTGTTAATATTCCATCTCACAGCTCTCTGCGGTGGCAACATCACATCATTAAATGGAACCATCTACTCTCCCGGTCACCCTGAGGAATATCCCAACTTCCAGGACTGTGTGTGGAGTGTAAGAGTTCCTCCTGGACACGGGATCTATATCAATTTTACTGTACTGAGCACAGAGCCCATATATGACTACATTACCGTCTGGTAGGTATTTTTAGTTTTTTCCTCTTTCTTTTTTCAGTCCACATGTTAACTCATCACAGAGTCAAAATCAGTGGATACATCCCCATGATCCGCTATTTGTCCGTACTATGTGTGTTCGCTGAAAACAAAAATCCAGTGTAAATACACATCATAGGTTGTGTATTAACACTGGATCTGTTTTCAGCGCACACACACAGTATGGACATTTTGACAACAAGCATTCTCCAGAATCGCTGACATCCTCATTATGAGCTACTGCTTACCCTTTAATTTCCATATTTTTCTGCTTCAACGCTATGATGTGTTCTTTTTTTATTTGACTAAATGTCTATTCAATTTGTACCAAATCTTTAGGGAATTTCTGCTGCAGACAGACACACACACACACACACAAACACACACTTTCTCTCTCACACAGGACGTCATGTTCCTTTATATCTTTTCAGAGCTGGCCACTAATTGGCTTAATTCCTGCAAGGGTTACTATGGCTACAGACATCTCCCCTTGAATATAAAGTTCCTCTGACATAATTTCCTTTTTGTAAAGTTTTAACCGTTTCTCTTTACCAATAAGTCTTTCTATCCTTGCCTCTGTTTTTCTCACACTATTAGATGCAGTCTACATGTTTTTTCCTATCTGCCCCTTGACTTTAATCTTCTTTTTTAGAAATCATCCATTGGCAACAGCAACAGTCAATGCATTTAGAAAAAAAATAGTTTGGACACCATCTTACATAGTTTAATGCTGGTACAAGGTTACAGCAGAACCATACATTTTATTCTACAATGTATTATATAGTTTCCATGTTGCGGCCCCTTTTCGATAGCCAAAGCGTGCTTCCTATAAATAGATGGCAGGGTGCAGCATCAACAGTTTAGAAATATCACCTGGCATACAGACATGGATTAGCAGTTAAAACATGGTTTCCTTCCGATACTTTCCTTTGCAAATGATGTATTTATAGACCAACACTGAAGGACCAAATGTCTGTCTTGTACTTGTGTTAGCCCGTCATGATTCAAGCACTGTCACCGACTCCAACCTCCCAGGTTTCCACAGCCCTCAGAAAACATTGTTATCTCTTGAGACAGTCTGGCAACACAATGTACCTTTTCCCGAAATGTACCTGGGAGACCAAAACTGACTATATCAAAGAATGGCTTTGATAGTCTCCAGGTACACCAAGAAATTGAACATTGGAAGCTAAACACAATGTGCCTTTTCTCTAACAGAAAAATCCCATTAGGTGACCTGAGGTACATTGCAATGACATTTACCTATATGTTCCAGAGTCTCCAGTTAAGTCTTACTTACTTTCATGACAACTTTACTTTACTTTAGAGGTTCTAATTAAGATGTAAATAAAAATGTGAGGTTTCACTGCCAAATGCACCCACTCATTTCTCAAGTCTGAATCTTTAGGTATGACTAATCCAAAGAACCAGAGAATATTTGGCACACTTAACTTAACCCATTGATGACGGCTGCTGCGCGATGCCACATTGGCTCTCCTGCCTGATGCTGCGTCGCGCAGCATTATTACTTTATCTAATTTTCATGGCATTCCCAGCTTAGAATGCACTGTCATTGGTTCAAATACACATGAGGTGGGTTTTGTTGATTTTTTTAAGACCCCGTGACCACCCAAAAGTTGTGTGGTTTGTCAAAAATCATGTCAATCAAAAAAATAAAAAATAAAAAAATAAAACAAAATAATTTAAAAAATACGCCAGCTATGTCGGCGACAGAACAGTTAGTGGCGTTTGGTGCGCAGAATCAAGGTCTACTATAGACTACTGACGAAAATCACACAACACATTGCATCTATTTATTAACAATATTTAATAATTTTCTAATTCATCTCATTTTGACGATTTTTAGAAATATTTGTTGGTTTGTAAGCACTAAGGGAGCATGTTTAAATAAAACCTGTGAACCTTAACTTTTAAATGTATTTTATTTCATGTTTCTATGTGCTGTACAGGCTTAGATATTAAGGTTTTGGTAGACTTGACAATTCCTACTATTTTTTCAGAAAACCCTCAGGCATTAAGGACATGCATCCTAGATTGCCATAGTCATCAATGGGTTAATAAACAATGAATCAATTATCGACCAGTTTGCTGCCAGTGGACTAATCCATTCCTTGCCTCCGCTCATTGGGTATTTACACACTTACTCACTTGACATTGGAGACTGGCTTTCCCTTAGCTTCATGTGGCAGCGTTTTAGTTGCTGCAAATGCAACCTTCAACCATGGGGTGTGGTATATTGTATAGATGTCTTCAGTATACAGTATATTGTAAATGGACTCCACTTACATAGCGCTTTTCCCTGGTTTTTCACAGACTTAAAACGCTTTACATTGTTTTGTACACACTCACCCAATCACACACATATTCATAGACCGATAGCAGCAGCTACCACGCAGGGTGCAAGCTAACTATCGGGAGCAATTCGGGGTTCAATGTCTTGCCCAGGGACACTTCGACATGTGGCAGGTAGGCGGGGGATCGAACCTTCGACCCTGCACACCAGAGGCGAACTCCCTACCCACTTTGCCACTGTCGCCCCTTGTACACTTATTTATTATTAAAAAGTAGCTCACCACTGCAATATATGGAGCCTGACTTCCCCATAGCGAACACCACAGCACTGTTGTTGAGCCATGTGTCGACCATATATAGTCAATTCTGTGAATTCCATGAATTGGTCCGCACAGCATGTCCCTGACCCAGCTGTCAGTTAGGAAAGTAGACAGACTGCTGAACTCACACAAAGAAAAGACAGCCACCGTACACAAACACACTTAAAAACTCCCACTCACACAGCCACAAAGTTGGTTTCCTGTAGAGAGCACAGTGTATGTGGCAAAGGTGTGATTTTCACAGTGGTCTCCTCCATCCAGAGCCAGCCAAGCTCACAGTCAGTTAGTCTGCTAATTGGTCCCATACAGGGAGGCTTACCAGATGATTTCTCCGAAAGAGTTATCATGTATGTCATAGATGTAACCTTGTCTTGGGCTAAATCATACATTCATCAGAAGGCATGCAGTGCGAAGGTGTGTTCCAGCCAACATTTCAGCTCTTTTCTGCTTGTTGAGTCTCTCTCTCTCTCTTTCTCTCGCACACATTATAACTTTCTTATTTACGGGATATAATGGGGAATTATGCAATATCATGGACATTATCATTGAACATTTTTAGTCAACCCTATACATTTACCTGTACTGTACCTGTACATTTGATTTTGTACATACTGTACATGTTAGCGTTATATGCCAATTCCCTTGAAGCCACTTAACAGGAGCTACTTATGATCCTTACGAGTTACCTTTTAATTAGTCTTGCAAAGCCAGACCAAACTACAGCAAGTAGTATGTACCTTTTAAGTTTTTCAGCAATAGTTGTGGATATTTCGGATTTTGGATATCTTGCAGCTTTTTTTTGATATTTTAAATGTATGCTCTTTGTATTCCCTCTTTTTCCACTTTGAATCAGAGAAGAGGTCGCTTCATGACATATCCCGACAGGTATAATTGGCCTCATTCAAAAGCACTTAAATCCAGGTAATAATAATTTAATTTAACTTCATGATGATACTTGAGGTCGCCATTGGTTAGTTCCGTTTTGACAGCTGTTGGGTCTCTAGCATAAAGGAGAAAATATGCTCACGACATCGCACAGAGAGCCTGACCTGCCGGTTGATAGATCACTTCCTGTCTGCCTTCTGCTGTAATTGCACGACTTTTCATGAATGCCAGGCTGATATTAGTGGCAAAATGAGAGCCAAGTGTACAACAGGATTCACATTTGTTATTCGTATGATCTTACAACCATTCAATCAATACGCCCCTCCCGAAGCAAGAAAGAGTGAGCTAGGGCTTTAAAACTGTGTTGCTATCAAGAGAGACAATAAGGAGAGTCTCTTTTGTAAGTGAATTAGAAACTGAGTTTGTGACGGTTTTATGTCTAAAGGAGCTCTGTGACATTGTAGTTTGGATTGTTTTCTGAATGGAGATGAACCCAAATAGCCATGCACAATTGCTCTCGGCACTGGCGCTTCGTCATGTCCTACTCCATTCGCAGTCAATGGAGCAGCTCTGGCGTTTGTCTCATAAATATCGTCAAAGTCTCCTCTATCTTTGTTTCTAGCCTCTGAGAAACCATTTTCTGGTCACAAATAGCCATTTAACTGACAGGGATAACTGCAATAACTTATTCAAATTATGTTTTAGAGTTGATGTTTCCCTTCCATTGTTCAGTAAAGAAAGATCGAGTCCATTTGTTAATGGGTCTTTAGTCTGAAGTACTCCCCCCCCCCCCCCATGTGATACAGTCGTTTTGAGTGTGTGTTTTTCTCTCTGTTTTGTCTGTAGGGATGGTCCAGACCAATCATCCCCTCAGATTGGCCAGTTTAGTGGGAACACAGCCTTGGAGTCTGTCTACTCGACCTCCAACATAATCCTCATCAAATTCCACTCGGACTTCTCCGGAGCCGGCTTCTTTGTCTTAAGTTACCATGGTAAGAAGTAAAAACATTATAACTTTTGTTATAATGGGATATACATTTAGTTTGTATACATTTCCTTTATACAGGAACTGGGAATGTAATGTGATTGTGTGTGTTTGGTAAAAAATGCCACTTTTTTTCTCTCCATTTGGCTTGTTTTCCTGATTTACAGTGGTAAAACTATAATACCATGATCAGTTGTAGCTGCACTCATAGACATAGACATAGAGATTTATTATCTATGGCTGCACTAATGGCATCATTCAGTCTACTGTTGTGCTCGGCTTCATCCTCATTACTGTCCACTCACACTGGCTTCCTTTCACTCATTCTGACTCATGGAGTTTGGTCTTTCACTGGTACTTTTAACACCTCTAACTGAAGCCGGCATCTTTTTCAAAACCTACAACCGTAATGTGGTGTTGATAATTTTTTTAATTTAATTTCACAAATTGAGTTATTGTTGTCTGCAGTTTTTCCAGGTATGGACTACTTTGGAGTTTGGTCGACATTTCATAGATTGTCGGATTTCATCGTCTAGTGTACTGAATGCCACTACTTTCAAAAGAGTCATACAAAGGCTATTATGCTAGATTCACTGTTACAGTTTTGCTTTTCACTCTATACTAAAAAAGGTGTGCAGGTGTTTTGATATTTTTTTTATTGGCACTTTCTTGCCTCCAGCTCCATCTTGTCTTGTGTTAGTGTGCAGTAGTTGGGAAGTAGCACTAACAAGTTGGTAAAAAAGAAACTTGTGCTGTAAAAACTCATTTATATTTCAACTTAACCATGCGTGTGAATATAAATCTTGTTTTTTTCATCATTCTTTACCTGCAGGTATAATTTCCTTTTGTTCTCAAGATTTGCTAGAAGCTAACAATAAAAAGTTGTATTCCTTTAACTTCCAGCCACACAACAAAAAACCCATATCACACAAATTGCTTTTCTTATAATTTTTTTAAATAGTTTGGTTTTAATTGGTACTGTAGTTACGCAGCCGAATCATCAAGAAAGGGAAAAAGTAAGCCTATAGCCTTTCCAACTAAAGAAGAAGAAAAAAGTTGTTAAAGAAACACTGCCCCAAGTGAAGGTATGGGCATAAATAGGTCTCTCTTTGCACAGCAGCCTTTTTTTTATGCTGCCATATTACACATATGCCATATACACCAATCTTACGGCACCTTCCTTCTTCAAAGTTGTGAAGATTGTATTTCTGCCCGTCCTAAACTGCTCTTTCTCTATGTAAAATGGTCTCATTTCATTTCAATCTTCTTGCTGTGCCCCCTTCAAGGCTCTTAGATTTGCTTTTGTTTTGTTCAAGTGAAAACCTCCACACTCGTCTTTTTTCTTTTTACACCTTTATGCCTGCAAACCTCTCTCTTCATACACTCTTTTAGGTCCTTATCCCAGCTGATGTCTTATGAAAAATAATAAAAAATGTAACTCCAATGGTTTCACTTCATGTTTGTAGCTTTTTCTTTGACTTGTAGACTGGGGTTTTACAGGATTATTGATGTGCTGACCATATCAACTCAAATGTATTTAAATGAATGTTGAAAAAGTGGATCATGTCCAAGTGACACTGTGTTGTGTCTTATTGCTGCAAGATGCAAGATTATTTCCAAAAAACAAAATGAATTGAACACAATTACAAATGTGTCCAACATAGGTACACTGTAGGCTCCCTGTATTACATTGGATGTATACATTTGTATGAGTACAGTCTATTGTTTGTAGTAGGTATGTTTCACATGTCATTATGTCAACATAGTCAGATTATACACATTTAAAAGCATAACCATTTAATTTGAGATTATAGCTTCATCAAACCAAAATCATTTTATTGTGTCAAAGCAAAGTTTTCACCCTACAGTAAAGAAATGCTATTTACTTATATTCCTTACCCTCTCTTCAAAATTGCTAAGGTCCTGAAATGTTGCCCTTTCGGATGGAATTTCAATATGACAGAATATCTTCTAATGAGTCTAACTTTATGTGCTCTTTTTACACTTCAAACACAGTGTGTCATCACAGTCTTGTCTAACTCTCCCCCTATTTCTTGCACACACACACACACACACACACACACACACACACACACACACACACACACACACACACACACACACACACACACACACACACACACACACACACACACACACACATACACACACACAATTATGTAAACGTGTACTGTATATCTTCTGCCCTCCCCCTCATGAGGCTTATTTTTGCTTCTCCTTAGAGTTCTGTTCAATGCTCTTTATTCTCACACAGATGTCATGTTGTTACTGAATTTCTGTTTGCAGTTTTTAACTGTCAGCTGCCACACTCGCACAGGAACAGTACCATCTGATGGGTTCAAGTTTATTTTCAATTTCTGCTTTAATGAAGGATGTACAGTGGAGAGTTATGTGGGAGTGTGGACTAGAGGGAGAGGGGATGACATTTATGCAAGGAGTTGTTCGCATTATTTTGTCACTTGTGTTTTAAAAGAGAATATAAATATAACAAGAAAACATAAAGGACAGGCAATGCTAGGAGGAAGGCAACCGCATTATGAGTGAGCACAACACCCTCTTTGATCATGTGAGCATGACTGAATGCTTAGTTATATGGAGGAAGACTAGGCGCTGTTACTTAATATAGGAACTTGTCAGAGTAAGGGATATGTACTTTTTTACATTTATTTGTCTGTCTTGCAGTGATGTAACTGGATTTCCAAATGTCACAGTTTGCCCCTGAGACCGCCGCTAAAGTGCATATTTGATTCAAAATGCCAAATAAACCCCAAGGAAGCATCGATCCACCGTTTGGGATTGATGTACATCCATATCATTGTTTTATATTTGTTAAATCATGGTCAAGCTATGGAATTAAAAACTATACATTGAAGGATACAGTTGTCATAGACGTGAAACTGAGAAGAAAGCCCATGTGACTTGAATGTGAAAGTAGCTATAAAGGAAAAAAATGCTCACTGAGCTTAATAAGATCAATGACTGCTCAACAGTGAACCTGTCCTCTCACACATCGAGGCATAGACATAGCTACACACACACACACACACACACACAAACGTACACATGCACACACATAGTGCCCAACACACACACAGACCACAGGGCTTTGATATGCATGAGAGCAGCAGGTACTATTGGCAGGTCTCATTTTCATAGTCAATTTCATCCTGACTTACAGCCCTCAGCCCTTCCTCCCTCTCTCTGCCTGAGTCCTCCCCTCTATGTGCCTGTCTGTATTACTCTCTATCTTTCTCTCTCTCTCTCTCTCTCTCTCTCTCTCTCTGTGTTAGTGAGTGATCTATGGTCATGCAGTAATATTGATTACAGCCTTGAGCACAGTAGCTGTGAACTCAGTTTCTTTTTTTTTATGATTCAAGTGCTATATAACCGCGTGCCTGGTCTGTTTTTGATTACGTGCTTTTCTGACACGACCGTCTGAACTTTAAAAATGAAGTTTAACTGAAACAAGCAAAATTAAAATGTGCACGTTGCGTCGCTATTTGGTTTTCAAAGGATTTACAGCGTAAGTCTCGGGCGTGTCGTTACACTCACAGACATTTGGAAGCTTATTACATTAGTGCCGGTAGATCAGCCACTTACAAAACATCCACACTTAAAAGGTGACTTATTGCCAGTTTCAAAGCATTGATCGATTTTCTCCTTATCTAGGTTGGGTTTACCTTCTTCATTTCCTCTCACACATTCTTATATAATCCCGAATGATGTCATCTCACCTCTCCTCTGCTGTGTGTGTTCTCCTAGCCTACCAATTAAGGATTTGCCAGCCTCCGCCAGAAGTGGCCAACGCTGACATGCTGATAGAGGACGGCGAGTTGGAGATAGGTGAGCCTGTCTGTCTGTCTGTCTGTCTGCCTGCAGTGCCTTCACACATGTCAATTAGACATGAGAAAAGCAAACTTCACTCTTGTAACTTTCCAGTTCTTGACAAGAGAAAAAAATATCGTCTTCTCTGTAAAATATATCATTCGTTAAGACTCAAGATATCTGATACTCATGTACTGCACACAGCAAATGCAGACACGCAATGATTCCCTTCAAAATGTAATTGTATTGTGTTTCATATTATGTGTTATGTTCGTATGTTGTAATACTCAAGTAAAGTACATGACAACTGTTAGTGGAATGTATTAAAACAAGCAAAGAAAATGGCCATTATGATAACATACTGTATAGCATAACATATTATAAGATGATTATTTTTTTAATTAACAATTAAGTTACACATAATGATGTTGTGCGTCCAGGTGACATCATCAGGTACAGATGCCATCCTGGATTCACATTGGTTGGCAGTGAGATTCTTACATGTCGCCTTGGAGAAAGACTGCAAATGGATGCACAACCTCCAACATGCCAAGGTGCTTGTACATCACTGCAATAGTGTACTGTAATTCATATTTAATGGTTAATGTTAACATCATTGAAAATACCATCCTCCCCTTCACTTTCTTGTCCACAGTCCAATGCCCCGCACACGACGTGCGGTATGATTCGTCAGGTGTCATCCTGAGCCCCGGTTGGCCAGAAAGTTACCCCAACCTCCAAATGTGTTCATGGAGCGTTTCAGTGGAGAAAGGCTACAACGTCACCATCACCTTTGAAAATTTCCACACTGAGAGAGAGTTTGACGTGTTGGAGATTTTTGATGGTAAAGAAAAACACTCTACACCACTTACTAACATAAAGTATTGTCAGAATTCAGCTAAGAAGTGCAGTATTTGTTAGAACCGCATGTGAGCACACACACGGAAAATACTCTTTGTTGACTATATGGATGTGTTATTAAGTTGTATTATCTCATTCTTTATTTTTGTTTCTCTCTTCCCCTTCTCCATTTGTCTTGAACACTTGTCAGGTCCAGCAGCCTCCAGTCCCACCTTGGCTACACTGAGCGGTGACTTGCCAACACCCTTCAACCTCACAACCTCTGGTCACCAGTTCCTGGTCCGCTGGTCTTCAGACCATGGCACGAACAAGAAAGGCTTCAAAATTCGTTATGTTGGTGAGTACCAAAGTATGTATCCCAACTTTATTTTACTACTACTTTATATTATCATAATGCATGGAACTAAGGACAGAGGTAGACAGAAAGAGAGATGGAGACTCTGACTGAGAGGGCACTCAATGGAGTTGTTCAACATATACTGTAAATAGTCATTTGTTAGACATTCATGCAAAGATTGAGGCATTTTTCTCAATTTGCGATTGTGTAGGGAGGAAAGGGAATATACAAAAACTATTTAGAAGTATGTGCAGTATCATTGACTTCATCTCGCTCAGGCAATATGTGTCTTGTACCTCATCTTACTGTTTTACCTCACTTTGTTCTGTCTCGTAAAGTGGTGTACTAAATTGCATTATGGGTTAAGTTCTTAACTTTTATTCCTTCAAGGTTAGCTTGATACACACAGATGCTTTTTAACAGCAATCTTTACATTTTGGGAGTCTTGCACCTGGGCATGTGAAGTGTAATTGTAGATTGTTGGACTTTAAGCACCTTCTCTGGGGTAATGAGGCTTGAGCGCTGTAGTCAAGGGCATTTTGTGACAGTTAGGGGGAGGGAGGACTATTAGCTGATTAGCCTCTCTACACTTAATACGGTCTATTTAGGAGGCTGCTTCTTTTACCTTTAAAACACCAATTTTATTTCTTTATGTGTTTTTTTTTTTTGTTTTTTTCATATTGATTGTTAATTTTTGTTTCTTGTAGTGTATATTTGATGTTGTTGGGTGTGAGGGTGGGATGTGGGTGGGGTATGTTCGGGGAAAAAAGGGGAAAAAATTTGTACTCATTATGCTACAATTTCTTTGTTACTAACATTTAATAAAAAAACCTTTGAAAGAAAAAAAAACAAAAAAAAACACCACTATTCTGTGTGATAAATGATACGCAGGATAATAATAGAAAAGCCTCCTAGGACTTGCACTCAGTAACCTTCTTTGGTAGCTGTGATTAATATGAACATATTTAAGGATTGTTGAACATATGTTGTAACCCTAGCATTTGCACAATCAGGACAGCATATGACAATGTACTCCTGCCACCACTTTGTGAAAAATATGCTCAGTTTACAATTACAAAGCAATTTTACTCTTACTCTAGCATTTCTTTTTTGTTGCCATTTTAACAGGACAAGTTGGCATTTAATTATAGAAAGTTCTTGTGTGGTTGAAATCATCCCTTTAATACTATCAATCTTAAAAATACTATAGGGGAAAGAGCCTGGATTGGATCTAATGACAAATTGTCAGTCGGCTGCTTTTACTGCTTTGAAGCCCTTTTCGTGGCCATTGACTTCAAACTTTTAGTGCTTTTTCAAATAAGCTGTGTCAGAGAGCTTTAATTGGAAATCACTGACAAACTGTACGACTGGCACTGATTCTGTAGTTTCTATGCATGGATAATACAGTATAAAGTATTAAACTCCCTCAATAATTCTTAAGTGGTGGGTTTCGAAAAAACTTCCACACAGATGACATTGGACCAATTGGAGATCAAAGGGACACGTAAATCAGTCTTATCAATAATATATAAACCAGTTAAGAACTTATTTTTGGCTCCTTGTCCAATTTGGAGAGTTAAAGACCAGGCATCTTGCCCAAATCGACATCTAACTGGACCCATGCCTGGGTAATCTCCGTAAACTATGACTGAGGAACATAATGAAACTGCTTCTGGTAACTTATCATAGGATATACTGACATCATTGTATAAGGACGTATATCTTCCGCCATAGATATGGGACACAGACAGACACAACAGCAGGCCAATAATATATAAAAAACAGGCAAACTTGCTGAACTTGTTGCCAGGTTGTTAACAGTTGCAACAGCATTGTCAATTGTTTTGCCTGCAGCTGCCAGCATTGTGTGCACTATAGATGAATGTTTCTTGCTGTAAGAATATTTCAGAAAATGACCTATAGCAACGGGTGACTTTGTGGGCAACGTGTCCGATAATGTTTGACATCTTACTCTAACTCTACTCATTGAATGTTCCATCCAAAAACTCTGCAGAGAGAGATTTATTATTTATTTCATTTAGCCTTCATACAGCTTGTCGGATAGATCCTAATTGGCTAAAACCACTTCACTGCTTTTAAGACGTGTTGGGAAGGTATAATCACCACTATGGATGTAGACATCAATCAATATCACTGCTTTTTTGTACAGTTTAGTCCAATAAGCGTTTTGAGACATTTTACCTGAAGTGACAACGTCCTTTTCAATCTCATACCTCTATCCACACACTCAAGCCATCAAAGCCATATTGATTTCATAATAAATTACTTACTTTGTTTTACTTTATTGCTTACCAATAACCATCATACATGCCATTAGTAATTTGGCTAGGCCTTCCATTGTTTATAAAATACAGAAGTGCCTCATGATAATTTAGAAGATTATCACAATATCTGTAATGTAATGACACCAGACTGTCAGTAACCTTGCAAGTAAGATTTACTGGTTAATGTTACATGTTAAAGCTATTAATGGTTATAACTGCGTACACCTGTATGCAGACAACAATTATGTGTTAGTTCTGTGTTAATCTCAGCATCAAACATCTGTTTTTCCTGGGATGGTAGAAAATGTAATTATTTTGCACAATACTATGTTTACAACATGTTAGACTACTGTATTTCTGGTATTGTTGCATAATAGTATTATATATTGCAGTAAAGAAAAAAACTTAATCTATGATATTTCTGTCTTCTGCTGCCATCTGCCTTGAATCTTGATTGTTAATGAGTTGGGGTCTTTACTGCTTGGGATCAACTCTGGGGTTGCTGTTGTTGTGGCGGTGAACCACACTGTGTGAATTTGGTTTAAAATGTATTTTTTAATTGTGTTTCTTCCACTCTTCCAGCCCTGTACTGCTCCACCCCAGACTCTCCACTCCATGGCTCTATCTCCTCCCAGAGCGGCGGCCATATTAACAGCGTGGTGCGCTGGGCCTGCGACCGTGGTTACCGTCTCATAGGCAACACCACGGGAACCTGTCGCCGCACTGCACTCGGCTACCACGCATGGGACTCTCCTGTACCTGCTTGTCAAGGTGTGTTAGTTCATATCATTAAGTTATTGCAGCTAAGAAATCGATTGTAAAAGAGCTGCACTTTATTATTCTCAGACAAGCTAGCTGTTACAGTGACTTCTGTATACTGTTCTTAAGGCTTAGGTGCAATATTAAATACAGCCACCCTCATACTGTCAGACCACCTACCGTTTGCTGGTACCATCATACCATGAAATTATTTTGATCAGCCTATACATTTGAAATCAGTTAGGTGAATAGTTAGGTGAGGACAATATGCCAATTTCACATATAAGTGATATCCCAAGTAAATTCAACATGTTAATTGGTCAAATACATGAAATAGCCTTTTCTCTCTCCGTCTCTTCATGTGTATTTTTAGAATATAGCACAATATCGTCTTCAAATATCTGATTACATTTTTATGTTATAACTTGATAGCATCTTATCTCACTCATTAATTTACCACTGGAAGGCACTGCCTCAAAGCTGGCATTGAAAGAAAGTCAAATGAAGGATGTATAGCAGATTGTCGACACTGTGTAATTACACGCTGCAGTGCTCTACTAACCAGTCTATTTAAAACCACTGTGAATTGTGGAGCAGCATGTTTTTTTTTTGTTAGAGCGGATTAAAACCTGAGATCCAGCATCTTGTGACGGTATATTTTTAGTTGAATAGCTTCATTGAAGAAAATACTTGTGTTTGTTCGGAAATACAATACATTCATTGGCTTTGAATCTCAAGACATGTTTCAAACAAGGCACACATCAAACGTGCCCACCTGACAGACCTAATTGTTGTTCTCTTCTTAACCAGTGTGTGTATCTGTCCTCCTCTAGCTGTCTCATGCGGGGCGCCCAAGGCTCCCATAAACGGTGGTGTTTTAACAGCAGACTACTCCGTCGGAACAAGAGTTTCCTATTTTTGCAACGATGGGTACAGACTATCCAGCAAAGAGCTTACCTCAGCCATCTGTCAGCCTGATGGAACATGGAGCAACCACAATAAGATTCCACGATGTTCTGGTAAGTAACGCGTGGATATCAGTGGAATATTACCAATAAGAAAAACACGGAATCTGATGAGTTAATCATTTAAACATACTACACCACAAATGTCAACACACTTTTTAATGCAAATACTCTGACACAGTTCAGGTTCACATTGTCTCAGTTACAAAAACCACAAATAACAAACATTAAATACCGCATTTTTAAATCAATAACAACTAGATTATCATCTCGCTCTAAGCAAAATGGATAGTTTGTAGGCAAAATGTAATCACCTTTATGAGTGGCAAGACTGTTTTGCTAGATTATCATATTTATTATATATTTAAATTAATTAGTATTGGTCATCTGTCAGATATTTTACAATGGTTTGGCCCCACTCTTACTGTACTATCTGACACTGATTTCAAAAAGGTAACTGTTTTTTTTAAAACATATAGGCAAATGTCACAAGGCTTTATTTTCTCCTCGCACTGTCTTCCTCTGTAGTGGTGGTATGTCCAAGCATCGGGTCGTTCTCTTTAGAGCACGGCCGCTGGAGGATTGTCAACGGCTCACACTACGAGTACCGAACCCGCATCGTGTTCACCTGTGATCCGGGATACTACCGATTAGGCCCCGCCCACATCCAGTGCTTGTCCAATGGCGTGTGGAGCTGGAGAAATGAGAGACCACACTGCCAGGGTGAGTAACAGAGAATTTATGATGACTTATGATGATTAAACCATAAACTTCAACTGAAAAAAAATACCAGCAATGAGCTACATATATCATAGCCTACATGTATGGACGTTTAGGCTGTGGAAACGTCCAACTAGGACACATATTTGAGTGTTCAGATCATAATGCACCATCTTTAGTCGTGTTCATGTGTGTGTGTGTGTATTTACTCTGATATCTACACAAACTTGCTATTTACTTTAAGAGTCACTCACTTAAATATCTACATTTGATACCAATCAGGGTCTGCATGGCTATGAGTCCTCTGGTTGCCTGGCAACTGGTCCCAGCCAAGTGGTTTGACCCACAACACCGTTAAACCTTTAAATATTTCAAGTACAATATAATGAATGTATTAATTAGTGAGCTTACGCAGTGCTGGCAGGCATTTCTTTTTAACCTTTGGTAAGTAAGTGATATACTGTAAAACATTTTGTTTTTCCAATCCGTTGTCCGACCTCAAAGAGTTACCTCGACATTTTTTGTCACCTGTTATTTTTCTTTTAAAAGATTCCTTGACATTTTGAATTGATGTTATTTTTCTTTAAAGAACACTGTGACATTTGAAAAATGTCTGTTATTTTCTTCACCAGTGATTTTCTGGGTGTGGGAGAAAAATAATATAGGAACCAAATGTGTGTGATAAACAGCTTGCCAGCATTGGTAGCATTCCTCTCTGAAACCAATGAGCACTACCTGCCGCCCAAATAAACTTGTTGCTAAATTGGTGCTATACAACTGCTTTTAAATTGCTTGTGTCTGACTGTGTTCTTCAGTTATATCCTGCGGTGAGCTGCCATCTCCGACCTATGGGAAGAAGATTGGTACTCAGACAACATTTGGTGCCACAGCCATATTCACCTGCGATGCTGGCTTCATGCTGGTGGGGTCAGCTGTCAGAGAGTGCCTGTCATCAGGGCTTTGGAGTGGAACAGAAACACGCTGTTTAGGTAGGCTATACTGCTGCTACTGCAACTAGTAATACATTCAAACATACAGTATATATTATGGCATATCAAAACACTGAATGTTGTTTTTTTCTGACTTTTATCAAATTATGCCTCATGACACTGCTTGTAAACACATTCACTCACACAGAAAGATGGGCATTAGAAAGGGAGTTTTAAGGATGAGATGTTTCATGTCAAACTAACAAAGACAGGTAACAAAGTGAGGTACTGTATATGCCTTAGGCCTCAGCTGCTTCCCCCTGGCCTCGTCCACCTCACAAGCATACATATATGTATATATATATATTTTTAATGTCACTTTATTCTGTCAGTGTGCCAGCCTGCGGTGACAGATGTAATGACATGGTGCTGTCACTTATCTATGAAGCCTCAGAAGAAACATGGCTCCCCCAGAATACTTGACAGGCTTAGGGGGATATGAGATAAACAACTTATAAGGCAATGGTTCAATAAAACTTAACCTAGACTGATGAGGAGACATCAGTCAAAACATAAAAAAGTGACGCCCTGCAAAGGTGTTGTAAACAGCATTTCTGTTTGGTTATGTTTCTCATTACTGTACATTTTTGTGCTACTTCCTGTCTAAGTAATGTAATGTAAAATGTTTTACAATTAAAATGTTTTTAAGGCCGATCCCAACATCCATTCAGAAAATGTGTAAAACGAAAAATTAAGTCATTTTTTAGATGAGCACACTGTTTTCATTTGTGTTGCCAGATTTGACTAAAACAGAAACATTTCTTATTTACATTCACAATGAAGCCACAACACACTCACACTTTATTGTGAGATTTTTGCAAAGTGTGTCTAATGTAACTTGCTGAAAACAAGTTGACATTATTGTGTGAATCTTACTGCTTTCCTCTCTCCAACACATACATTTCTGCAGCATATTCAAACAGTAAAGTGTGACTCACTTGGGGTTTGCCCTTTAACTCCAGTAAACAACACATCACAGACAATGTTTCATGACAGAGGTGATACGTGTCATATCCTTTCATTCTCTCCCACATCCCTGGCTTTCTTTGAAACTGTAAGCAACTGCTGTCAGGGACAGCTTTTATCTTGTATGAAGAATAAAATAATATTAAATAAATACACATTTAATTTCAACTGAAATCCATACAGTAATGTATCGAATGGGTAAGTAAAGAGGCCGATGCGTTATACACACAGCAATTTCCTCACTATTAAAGTTACTCTGCTTTTGAAGGTATTGCAAGGAACAGTGACACAGCTGTGAAATGTTATTGGGTGCAACTGACCATCTGAGCCTTCACAATAAAGGACTGACGATCCAATTTATGACTCAGAGCTACTGATATTTCGTCAAGATAGAGTTCTTGAGGTATTGAGCTGTAGTTCCCTATTTTAACACGCTTGCAAAAAAGGTTTTAGCAGATGTTTAGAAACATGTTAATGTCCCTCATAGACACAGCCTCAAACCTCAGGGTTTGTTTAAAACTCCCAGGCCTGATTAAATGGTTGCTGTTTTGCTGACAGTGTCATTGCATCCGTGAAAAAATAACCTAGGGAACAAATCTCATTGGTACAATATGACTGTAAAGCATGGTATCATTTTGAAATATATGCAATTTCAACCAGCTTCCCCCCTTGGTCACAATAAAAGTAAGTAAAAGCAAGAAAAGCAAGGCAGGGAAATTGGTAGTAAAATTTCCAACTGCAAGATGAATACAGGATTTTTCGCCAAGACAGTGTTACCCATCATCTGACTCCTCTGTGTGTCTATTTATGTCTTTCAGCTGGCCACTGTGGAATCCCAGAAGGCATTGTGAATGGCCAGGTGATTGGGGAGAACTTTGGTTACCGTGACACGGTCGTGTATCAGTGTCTGCCTGGCTTTCGACTAATAGGCTCATCGGTTCGGATCTGTCTCCAGGACAACCAGTGGTCCGGACAGCTGCCTGTCTGTACATGTAAGGGCAACACTCAATCACACATACACCTCAAACTAAAGATTCACCTTAACTAACAAAGACATGCAAACCTACCCTCTACTACACATATCTCTCTGCAGCTGCCTTTCTTTCGAATAAAAATGAGATAATAATGTTTACAGTGTGTGGGTTTGTAACACAAAATCCAATATCCTCTGCACTACAGTAAGCCTGAGTGTTATAGCATTATTGATGTGTTTGGTATTAAGCAAATCACTGTTTACCAAATACCAAAAACAGAAAATGTAGTCCTTTCGAATAGAGGCAATACAAGCTTCAGGGTTCGATGAGGTTCTCAGTATTTTCATTTGAATAGTGGACATTCTATTGGCCTGTGGAAGGAAAATAATCAATATCATACATTTTACAAATGGCTTTGGAGGCCGCCCGATAAAAAAGCCTTATATTTGACAAATTAAGATCTACTATGTGCTATGTGATAAATTTTTTTGTAAGAGGCTGCAGTGGAATTGGCATTGGAGTCCTGATAGATCCAAAAGACAAATGGTCTCTGTAGCTGTAAAAAGAAACTGTCTTTAAGTACAACGATAAATAAACTACCTAAAGTAGTAGTAGTAGTAGTAGTAGTAGTAGTAGTAGTAGTAGTAGTAGTAGTAGTAGTAGTGGTCTTCTGGTTAGAAGTTTAAGATCACTTTCCTTGATATTTAAGGATGTGAAAAAAATCAAATAGATTTGTAAGAGATGGCTTGAAATTAGAAAATAAATACAGTGTATATTGATGGTCATTGACAAAAAATGTCATGTAGGCTACAGGAGGATGAGGTGATCTTAGTTGATGGGACATAATTACATCAAGAGTGTAGTCTTGGTTGGGATGTGACCTAGAAATATAAAAAAAAAAACACCTGTCTAATGTGGTTCAGTGAAAACGAAAATAATAACCCCAGGAATACTAAAACAAAACAACCCTTTGGGGTTTGTTTGATTTGTGTGTGTTCACAGTATTTATCCCCCATTAATTGAAAAAAAAATATTTTTGACTTTGGTCATAGTTAAAACTCAAATCAAACTCTAAATGAACAGACAATGAGGGCATAGAAACGTTAACTGTTGAATTCACTTTTTAACATCAATTGATATTTGAAGGCTGGGCCATTAGAAGTTATTGATTTCCTTCTTCATAAATAATAGTTATTTTAGGATGGGAAATAAGTACCGCACGGAACATTGTTTATTTACAAAGCACAGCAAGTCTCCACCAAGGGAGTTTTTCTGGTTGCGCTGATACACCCCTGTCAAATTCTGTTCAAGAGTTGAAAAGTCCAAATTAACTAAATACATAAAATACTGTGGAATAAACCTTTTGTTCTGCTGTATAACGCCACCAGTCTTACACAAAGGGCCAGAGGGTCCAACTGTCAGTGTGGTCAGGGTGAGATTAAATGGCTGGGCTTGAGAAAAAATAAATAGAATGCTCTGATGACATGTCCAGGCTACTGTGAAAATCTCCAAAAATTGCTATGAGCGTCCTGGATGTATTTAGGCAGCAACTCGGCACATTTAAGGTGGCACTGATGAGTGCCACTGCCATCTCAAGCCAACACTACAGATGCCTCTTCCCTAAAGAGACAGCCCGTTTGTTTCATTAAATTAGAAACATGAATAAATGAGGGAGGTGGTGATGTAGTGTCAACACTTCTGGCTTAGAAGTGCATAAAAGGTAGTTTATTTCCTGTATGCAAATCTTTTGACTATGACTTATAAATAAACATTATAATATAGGGACTTTACTGTACATCAAATAATATGTTTTTGAGTACCGTATATGATGTTATTGAATATATCTGTGTCTATGGGGTTAGGATAATGTATGCGAGTGTATCCATCTGTGTGTCTGGTTGTTTCTGAGCTATGCTGTTTTTATGGAGGTTATTCATGCAGGATTTATTGAGGGAAATCATTTTACAGCCAAATTATACTGTAATTATGGAGATGAGAGGCACTTGTTTAGAGACACAAACATGGAATGGTTATGAGACTATGGTGAGAGCGCGTGTGTGTGTTTGTGTGTGTAGCTGTAGGGCATGCTGATGGTGTCAGATAAATTTGTATCTTATGCAAGCAAACACAATTCTGATTACTGTTCAAGTGAAAACATAAAAATACCTTGGCTTCTTCCCTTCCTCTCTCAGCTTCTCTCCTTGTGACCATCTCTCTTTTTCCACTCTTCCCCTGTTCACTCTTTCACCCACCTGGTCTGTGTCTTTCTTGTTCTCTCTCTCCTCTCCTCTCTTGAGAGGCAGACGAGAGAGGGGCTGGCAGTAACTGTAAATTGTCTGCTTACACAAACATCAAACCACTGGCGTCAGCACAATCAGGACACACACAAACTTCTAAGTAGCTCCAGTGAATGAAGTTAACAGGATGAATAATTATGATCCACAACAATAGAGGACAATCAATGCAAACACAAAATATGGCAAGACCTCATATTCCCAAAATTATGACCCTGAAGTGTGATTCCAGCTATGTTTTCCCTGTCAGCTAACATCATTATTTACGACTCACCTTAGTAGAAGGCTGTTTTAAATCTTTCCTTTTAGTGGTGATGTCCAGGCGGAGACCTACACGGCCTCTGGTGCTCATGTCTGATATGGATCATATAATTTTTCTGGCTTTCATATCTCACTGAATTGAATTTGTGTGATTTAATGAGAAAATTAGTAAGTGGGTTGTGAAAAGCCAAAACATTTACCGAATAGAGTTGCATCTAAATCACATCAGTGGTTGGCTGGAACTACGTGGCATCGACTTGTGAAATACTGCAGCACTGCAGGATCTGACTACAGAAACATTCACCCAGGGCACAGAAACTACTAAATCATTGTCATGTCGCAAATGACTCGCCAATATACAGTATATCTCCAATATATGTGACATACTTTACGTTGGAAAGCTATCACAGTTAAAGAAATATCAACATACCAAAGGACTTAGAGCAAGAACATACATTATATAGATTATTATTTTGTGCCATAGTGCAAACGTTTTAAAAATGCATCAATGAGCTATACTGTTTCACTGTTTGACATCTTACTAATAAATGTAATAAGAAATGTGTATGCAAGTACATTTAATCTTTGATTCACTCTGTCTGTCTTCCCTATAGCGATCAGCTGTGGCCACCCAGGAAGTCCCATATATGGCCGCACGGTGGGGAACGGCTTCAACCTCAACGATGTGGTCAGCTTTGTTTGTAATCGGGGTTATGAAATGGAGGGGCCCGCTCGGGCTCAATGTCAGGCCAACCGCCAGTGGAGCCACCCGCCCCCAACGTGTAAAGGTGGGGAGAAAAGTTAAGTGTATTCACCCCTACCCTTATTTATCCCTTGCCTTTTAATGCCACTTCAACTCCTCTCTTCATTTACCATGACTGCCTTATTAACCTATGGCAACCATCTTTATACATCCCTGCCCTTTTCACTTCACCTCGATTCTACCTCTAACTTAATTCAACCTAAATATCTTTGCCATCATAACCCTAAAACTAAATGTATCCAGACAAAAAAATAAATGTTTAAAGTCACTCCATGAGGTAGGTTTAATCCTCTGCATCCCTCTGAGTGTCTCTTGGCTTCAGCCGTCTGAATGGAAACTTTTTGGTTTTTCAGTGAAAAAACATCACCCAAGTTTGTACAAATGCTATCGGCACTCTGCCCATTTTCCAGAATAAAGTGCAAAAATTGTGTAAAATTAAAAATGCATTGCAATGATAACAAACCAGTATCCTGCAAGGGATCCAAGACACACCAGCCTTCATCCTAACATCACATACCATTTCATCACAGCAGCCCTACTCAGTTCTTCCTTCTTATTATGTCCTATATTATTTTACAGAACTATTAAACCCCGGTGCAAGACACTGGAAACAGGGAGGGGGGAGAGAAATTACCCTCTCTGGTTCATACCAAATAACACATGCTTTTTTTTATCTCTCCTTTTTGTGTATTTGTCTGTGTGTGTCAATCTCCGTGTCTGTCTGTGTATAGTGGTCAATTGCTCTGATCCAGGTATCCCAGCCAACTCCATACGGCAGAGTAAAATAGAACACGGGAACTTCACCTTTGGCACCGTGGTTTTTTACGACTGTAACCCGGGTTACTACCTGTTTGGATCACCTGTGCTGACCTGTCAACCTACCGGACAGTGGGACAAACCCCTACCTGAATGCATAGGTAAGTTTGATCCTCCTGTACAATGATATCAATGATAGATTAGCCGTTTTTGACGGCAGCTTTTCAACTGTAACTTGTTAGTTGCTTAAGCTAAGCTAAGTTGGTACCATAGTTAGCTGAACACTTTGGATTCAGCTGACTTTTTATGTTTCAAGCTGACTCTTAAAATTAGAAATCCTGTCAAAGGAGTCTTAAATATGAACTTGATGGCTACAAAAAAGACATTGTGCTAAATTACTGAGGCAAATAGTCAGCATTATCACCAGCTGATGATAAAGAAACTGCTGTTTCTTTGTTTCGGTGCGTTCAGTGTTTCAGTTTAGAGCTAGTAAGTCCCGGTATCAAGTGTAAGGAATAATTTAAGATAAGACTGTTTCTATTTAAGCCTGTTTGGCAGCTGAGTTTACATACTTTTTCTTTACATTAAATGTTACGAGAAAAAATGCTTTTTGGATGAGACCTTGTCAATGTTTGACAAATGTCATGCTATCAGCAAAACAGAGCTTCTCTGTTACACTAAGCCCCAACACTGCATGGGTCCCACACAGCTTGACAGAATAAAGAACAGGGCTTTTTTCAAAACATCCCAATCCGTTACCCCTCAAACTGATGTATTTTGTTAATGATGTGTTTCTGAAGTAACACTCAGTCACCGGTGTAGGAAGTCAGCTAGTTGCCTAAATGCTAAACGTTGCAGCTATATTTCTTGACAGTGGTGCTTGCAGCTCTTCACGATAAATAATTTTGAGTCAAAATGGTCCAAACGAACTGCCTTTCTTTATCTCTCTCTCTCTCTCTCTCTCTCTCTCTCTCTGTCTCTAGTTGTAGACTGTGGTCATCCCGGCTCTCCCCCTAACGGCGTGCTGAGTGGAGAGAAGTTTACATTTGGTTCCACAGCTCGATACTCCTGTCTTGGCGGGAGACAGCTGAAGGGAGAGTCATCCAGGACGTGTCAGCTCAACGGGATGTGGAGTGCCCCCATGCCCTTCTGCTCCGGTAACCATTTTGAACCTCTATTACATACACAGACGTTTCTATTAGAAAGAGAAATGGATACATGGGACTTGTAGATGAGAGTTGAGTCTTCCGAAAACAGGTAGACTTAACAAGAGTGTGGAACACTTCATGCTTTTACATCCTGCAGGCTCACTTTCTTGACCCTTTTTCACTTAGTCGAAGGGATAATGGGATGGACGGATAGAGGGGAAGGGATGGCGCATGAAAAGAAAAATATATCAGAGTCTGTCTGTGAAAGGATCTGTTGAGCTTCACCTCCCCTAGTTTGCACTCAAATACACTTCAGCCTTGTACCCCTTTACAAAGTGCATTTCTGTTCCGGTTATCTCATTTTGACTATTTTCTATCTTTCCTCTTAAAGGATGTGTTCAAATAGTTTTTGTTTGTTTTTTTTTTACTCCTAAGGCTTGCTGTGGACTACCATAAAGGACTAGATAAGGCAATGATTGTATCCTATTCAAATGTGAACACATTTTAGTACTGACATTCTTCAATGCATGTACACTTTTGCTATAGCAGTAGTTGTAATGTCTTACCTAGGTCAGTGGAGTTTTAAATAATATTGTGTACTGTGGATGCCCCACTGTTATTGTTCTGTAAACTGCTTCACACAAGCATATTTCCTCCCTGTTGGATTGACTGTATGTGCATATCTCACCCATTATTGAACTGTATTGTCTCTCCAGACAGAAGGCATCCCTACCTTCCATCATGTATAAACAAACCAAGTTATATGGTTCTCAGTTGGCAGGCTGGTGGTATGATTATGACTCTACAGACTGAGAGGCTCCCGATTGCAGCGTCTATAACAAATTGACTGAAAACACATTCCAGACAAGTTGACTAAGAATACAATGTTATTTACAGGGATTGCCTGGGGAGGATGCAGGTCAAGGGAGGGTTATAGTTTATGAAGCTGTGATTCATGGTTTTTACCTGCCAGGTCTGTACCTGAGCCCTGCAGAGTTAGTTTTTAAGTCAGCCCATGCTAGAAGTGCATATTCCGCAATTCTGCTCTATTGCTGTTGAATAAGTAAATGGCGTTTGTTGCTGTAATGTTGGTTATGCTTTCTACCACACTACCACATTCACATTTCAGGGGGAAATGATAATGAAGTAGAGCCAGTGTTTACTGTGTCTAGAACTGACGACTCAAATCAAATTACTGGCATGTTTACTTTACTATTGGGAATTATTTGGACATACTTGAACCAGTGCTTACAGACATTATAAACAATTTATAATTTGAGATTTGACAAGGCAGTGAGCCTTGACCTACGTGGGACTTGACTTGTCAAAAACCTAAAATTCATAAGCAAACAAATCAACAGCAAGTGTCAATGTTGTTTTCATGGTAACATTTGATACAAATACAAAAGATACACAAAATAGTCACAACAATCAGGCCTTACATATCTTACAAGCTTGACTAATTATGCATGCATTGAACTGTCTTGGTTTTTAACCATGTCTGAAAAGCACTGGCTGCAAAGCTTTGAAAGCAAACTGTTCCAATTCTGTGTCAATTTTATAGTAAGCTCTTGACATTTGTTCATAAAGACTTGGGATTTAAGGCTTGGTCCTGGCTTGTTTAAGTATGATTTTTCTGCCGGAAGGAATAGGTCAACATTTTGGGAAATATTGTATTTTTCTATTGCTGAGATAAAGTTAAAAGGACTGATAGCACTTCACTGTATATCCATTAAAAATAGAAACACGTGGAAACAGCTAGCATTGCTCCCCAAGGGTAAAGAAAAATCCACCAACCAGCACATTTAAAGTCACTGTTGAACACATTCCATCCCATTTGTTTTGAATCCATACAGACACAGAACATTGAAAATGGTTATATTTCCAGGACATATATTTCTTGATATGGTGCATTGACTTCCTGGAGCCTTGTCACATAAGCATTACATTGCCAGGCAAATGTTTGAGACCTCAAGACATCATACCTATAATCATTTTCCCACTTCAGTTTTTGTGCCTTTTACAATGCTCAGTTAACCGGTTGTGGCTGTGGCTTCATTTTTAATAGAGAGCGGTAAGTACTTTATATTTGCAAAAAAGTGTCAAACTATTCTTCTAGTATTTGGTTACTGACAGGTACTAAATCTTTTTCATTTGTCCTCCCACCCTTCTCTTCTTGACCACCCACAATAAGTCCATAAGTCCTTGGCTCACCCAGCGAGAATGTTATAGCCTTGTATTTTTTTTCTCATCCTGGTATGTTATTTGATATGTTCTGCAGAATTGGTCGGAGGAGCGTCAGCTCAGTAACCTGTGAATCGCTTTACCGTGTGTGTGTGTGTGTGTGTGTGCATGCGTGCGTGCGTGTGCGTGTTTGTGCAGATGAATGTGTGAGTGCGTGACCGATTAGTAGTTGTTCCAAAGTTACCTGAGGGAATCAAAAAGATTAGTTTTCACAGCACTCTGTCCCACCGAAACCTACACGCATACGTGCACACACATAACACACACACACACACTTGCACCAGTGACATCGGGTACATTGGTTATTCTCCCTGTTGAGACCGAATATCCCTGAGGCTACATGGTCACTTTGGAGCTATATATGTGTTTGTGTGAGCGTCCCCTGGGTCTTGTGTAGATGGCAGGGTGGTGTCTCTGAAGGATTGTGTGTGTGTGTTTTTTGTATGCCTTGGCTGATTTTTGACCTGTTCCCAATATTCAGAAGAAAACAATTCATCCTGTCATCAGCAGTTCCTACATATTTCTAAGTTTTAAAGACAAATAATGATGGCATAATGCAGTAAATGTGTGTTTATTCAAATCTATCTAAAAAAAATCATTCTGAAATCCTGGGGCATTACAAAAGATGTTATGTCATAATGGTTTGTGTCTATGGTACGTGTAAGCTCTATTAAGCAGGAAGCCTCTAGATATTTGCTGTATAGAGATGATGTGAAATTAAGTTATTTGTCTCACAAACACATTTGGGAAATTGTCATGGTAGGTGTTTATCACAGACAATTTGTTGTATTAAATGAACAGTTGATCAGGTTTTGACATTAATTATATGCACACATAAGCCGATGCAAATTCTAGACCATTAACGAAATAAGTAGAAGGGACCAGGGATGTTTGGGCAACAATAAATGTGTCTGGGCCTGTACATGTGGGTGACAAAGTGTGTCTTAGTGTGTACGTGTGTTCCCAGGAGCGTGCTCTGTCTGTCAGGCAGAATTTGCTGACCAGGCAGCTCCACAAGGGCAGAGCGAGGATCACACACACACACACACACAGACACACTGCCGACCACATACCCATCAGTACTCGTGCACACTCACGCACATGAACACATGCCTAGTACACACACACGCTCACACACACACTCTTAAGGCAAAAATAAGCCCCTTGTCACCAACATTTGTGTGCAGTCCACTGCTATTTGTTAGCAGCCATTTCTCACTTGAGTGCCCTGAGAATGTGGTTCATATTTAAAGAAGGAAGCAAATATTAACCTCACACTCCTGAATTCACTTTCCAATGTTGTCTCTACCCTATGTACTCAAGAGATAAATTACAACTATTATTTGCATATTTTCTTCTCTGCTCCCTTCCTCTTCTCATTTTTTTCAGGATTTTTTGTTTGATTAATTAAAAGAAATTTCAAAGTTTGAAGTACTGGACTTAATGTCGCTGTAGAAGATGCAGCTGGTTCATGGTGGTTCTGAGGTTTAGGGGCCTCACGCTGTCTCTTTGTTTCTCTCCCTGTAGGTGACACAGCTGGTTCTTGTGGTGATCCTGGCATTCCCTCCCATGGTTCGAGAGAACAAACGGATTTCAAAATCCGTTCCAAAGTTCTCTTCAGCTGCTCCGAGGGCTTCGATTTGATTGGTTCATTTGACAGAATGTGTTTCCCCAACGGGACCTGGTCAGGCACGCAGCCCTTCTGTAAACGTAGGAAGTTCCTTTGACTTAATCTCAACCTATTATAACCCAGCACTTATCTTCACAGATCCATTCATGCACTGCACAGTCTCCTTAAATAACCATATTCATATAGAGCTGAATCTCATTGAGATGCATAAGGCTTTCTCTCTCTCATTCTCTCATTTTCCACCCAGCTGTCCAGTGCGGTAACCCTGGCACGCCCAGTAATGGCCGAGTATTTCGTTTGGATGGAACAACATTTTCTCACTCTGTCATCTACTCCTGCATGGATGGCTACCTGCTCACTGGCACCACCACCAGGCTGTGTCAAGCCAACGGGACATGGTCCGGTGCACAGCCCAACTGTACCAGTAAGTTACCTGTTGTATATTGAGGGCTGGCTAATTGATCAGTCTATAGATGATTTAACAATCAGATTCTGCATAGTTAAAAAGGTTTTTCTCTGTTATACATTGTTTAAAGTTGTTGTTTAGAATGTGAACTCAAATGTAAGGGAACTTGGGGGCTGAAGAGCTGAAAGTCTGTCAGCTTTATGTATTACTTACCATAATCAGACTATTAAGTCATTACTTTTTCAACGACATTAAGTCTGCACTGCATAAACATCCCCAAACTCCTGATGTGTGATTATAAAGTTTCCTCTTCCGCCCTTTGGGACTCTATGTAGGACTTTATGCCCACTTTTAAATTATTCTGCTACAGTATAGGTTCTAAGTAATGAAATCAGTCTCGGATCTTCATGCTCTCATTACAGACTTTATAGGGTGACATGATTAACCTTGATTGTTATTTACTTGAGCTAATTTGCTTTTTAAACTCTGAGGGAAAATTCACAAGCGTAAATAAACGTGAAACATAACATTGTGTTCTTGTATGGAATGTGACCGGAGCCACGGTTGAACAAGTGTTAATCAGCACTGTATGTTACACAGACTACAAAATCTGCATTTAAAGATAATACAACAGCCGTGAGTGGCATATAACACTTAGAATGAACATAAGGTATGCTCGCTTACAAAATATCTTGTTAAACACATTTCTACATTGTGTCCCATGGTGGAATTCACTTACCTAGGGGAACCCACATGGGGAGAGCCCTAGCAGTAATTTAATGTTTTCCAATTTTTTGTGACATTCCTGACTTTAATGCACTGAGCAAATAAATGAAATACCCAGCAGAAGGGAACACAGCACTAGAAATGCTGAAACCACATTTCTTCAATATGAGGGCCTGGAATGAAAAAAATAAGTTTTCTAAGAACCCCCTGACTTAAAGGAAATAGCTTTTACAGTAGACTACACTACATCTATTAACGGGCATGACAGTATCTGGGTTGGGTTTAAAAGCTTTTAAACTGCCTATTAGACTGTGAAGGACAGTGCCTTATAAGTGCAGTCAGGGGAATCCTAATGCTCCTTAAAAGAGTCCCAGGACAACCTCAGCCATTTTTAATATCGCTGTTGTTTCATTCATGAGGAGTGAAGCCCATAAGTAGACAGGTAAAGTTATAATAAGATAAATGTGCAGTTCTAGTTAAGTCATCTCTTGGTTCACGGCAACTTTGTTTAATCTGGATTCCTGACAGTTTTACCCTTAATCTTTAAAAGTGCCATTCCGATGTATATTTATATGTTTGTCAGATGGTCCTCTCTAGGCCTAAGCAGTTTAAAAAAACAGTGATGAAAAAATTTGATAACAGCAACTATCCCCTCTCACCACCACTTTATTTGTCCATTTCATAACTTCTGTCAAGTCATCTGTTGCTCTGTCTTTCTCTTCCTCTTAATGTCTCCTCATTATTTGAATTAGCTATATAAAAGAGCATATAAGCCAGAGTAATGAGCAAATTAGAATAGCAACTATCTCATGCCATAGCATTACCTATAGAGTCATTTAAATCTTTATCCCGTCTCTTCCACTCGAACCCCACTTCTCCATCTCCACAGTGATCAACTGTGGGGATCCAGGTGTGCCAGCTAACGGCCTTCGCTATGGAGAAGACTTCACGATTGGTCAGAACATCTCCTTCCAGTGCCAACCAGGATACAGAATGGAGGAGGATGGATCCCCTGTGAGGATGTGCACCCAGAATGGGACATGGAGTGGTAATATGCCTACATGTGCCGGTAAATTATTTATTAAACAAACTTGGATGTAAATGATATATTTGATGTGCAGATTTTAGATTAGTCCATGAGAACAAATGTAATGGAAAGTATACAGTTCAGTTATAATACTGTTAAAGAGATCCTATTATACTACTTTTCTGGTCTTCATTTCTTGTTAAAAACTGCTATAGAGCAACCTGACACGAATCACATCACAAAAAACTATGTAGATTTTCGGGACACTCTTCCTCTTACCCTAGCGAGCACAGCAGTCTCTCTCTACACACTGCTTTGAGCTTCTCCGCCCCTCCCCCCCTGCTGCAAACCCCACTCCGTTGTGATTGGTTACCTTCCTTTCAGCAGCGGGAAATTTTAAGGAAGGTGGGGGCATGCAGCCGAAGCTTGCCTGAGCAGCAGCATTACTATATATGGAAACATGACAGAAACGACCCCAGCGTGACAGACACAACCCGGAAATTTGAACAAGTTCGGCTCGACCGGCTGCCATAGTTTTTAGTGCTCTGCATAGCCACCCCAGACGGTCAGCAGGGAATACGTCGAAATTCATATACGTAATTACTTGATACTCTAGTATGGTTAAACATGACTATAAATCATTATAACAACGTTTATAGGTCATACAAGTTGAAAAGTATCATAGGTCCTCTTTAAACAACTCAAGTGCATTTCTCAATGCTTTTCTAATCTATTCTTTACCATATTGATCATATACAGCAATTTTTTTCTGTTGAGTATATTATAAAACCACCACTAACAACACTTTGTATAGAGGATGTACAAAGAGAAGATGTAATTCAGTACAACTGCTGTATGTATTACTGAGCTCTAAATCCAACTTAAATCCTTGTAAAACTCTAGCTAAATAAAGACAGAAACAGCAGTTTCTGCTCACACTGCAGTCAGTGCCTCCGTGTGGAAACTCAACAAAAACAAACAAATCACATAACATGAGTCACACATGTAATTTCTTATAATTGCTGTGATTAGTTTTGCTAGTATATGTTACTGAACTATATGTTCCAAATGTTTGCATTGGTAGATTGGTGGATCATTTTCAAACCAGTTGCCCTCTCTCCACAGCTATGAGCTAATTAACAGGACATTGATTTTGACTGAAACAGCATCATCTGCATCTGCTGCAAAAAACGGTTGGAGACTTTTTTTCTTGTCTCTTTCCTAACCCCCCCCTCTCTCTCTCTCTCTCTCTCTCTCTTTCTCTCTCTCTTGTAGCGGTGACATGCACGGCTCCCTCTGCCATCAGTAATGGGGTACTGCAGGGCAGTGACTTTGAATGGGGCAGCAGTTTGAGCTACAGTTGTTCACCTGGATATGAACTCTCATTCCCAGCTGTCCTGACCTGTGTGTCCAATGGAACATGGAACGGCATGCTCCCACAATGTTTACGTAAGTATACACACACACATTCACAAATGTAGACACACTCATGTACATGCATACAGGAAAGCCCACATAGACATAGCACTAAACATGCATTTAAACACACCGGGCACAAATGCCTTTAATTATTATTTACCAACTATAAGATACATTGTTATCTAAATCTACATTTGTCCTTGAGCCTCCCATAAAGTAAGTGCTTGTCAGCGATGTTAGCCCCACATATTGAAATGTGATTATGTCTGTGAATGTGTGTGTGTGTGTGTGTATGCAGCCAAGTTTTGTGGTGACCCAGGTACCCCAGTCGGTGGTTTCAGAGAGGGGCGGAGTTTCATCTACCAATCAGAAGTGTCCTTCAGTTGTGCATCACCTCTCATTCTGGTCGGCACAGCCACTAGACTTTGTGAAAGTGATGGTTCATGGAGTGGCACACAGCCACGCTGTATCGGTAAGTTTAATTATTTATGCTCACTTGATGACCAGACAAAAAAAACTAGGCCATAAACAAAATAAAATCAACATAATGAGAATACTTCCTTTGAATCTGTGGTCAAATCTGGTCATGAAGTATAATTTTTCTAATATTACATTATGAATCTTGCATATTTTGAAGTGCTCTTTGTTCAATGTTGGCAAACAGAAATCAGTTATAGACTTTCTGCTTTTTAATTTTCATGTGAACACTCAATCTCAACTGCAAGAACTGAAAACACGTTGGGTCTCGGTAGAGTTGGGAGGTATAGCCGTAACTGGCAACATTTTCAGTTGAATCATTATCAGTCTGTCGAGAGAATAAGTAAACAAGTTAATAAATCTGACAAGACGTTGAATGCCAGCTTTTGGTAATTGACAGTTTCCAATATTTGTTGCTACATATATATTTTGTTCAGTACAGAAATAGTATTACCATCCAAATCCCATTCCCTTCGTTCTTTATTTACCATCTTCAAATGTACAAGTCAAATTTATTTAAATAAATGAATTCAGGTAAGAATGTTTCTCAGTAAAATGTTGTTCAAATAGAGTAACTTTGATCTCCAAATTGTTTAAAATACAGAACCAGCCTTCACAAAAAAAATAGATTTAAGATTTTACTGATTTCTAGTTTCCCCAATCATTTATCCTTACATGAGCTAGAGCACAGCCTGGTATCCTCAGGCAGGGATGTCTGGCTTACTTCAAAGGCAGGGTTAAAATTAAAAGGCAGTGACGGTTAGCCGACTGGAGCCCCCAGACTGTTAAATGATAATTATTCTGAGGTGAAATAAATCTCTTCTCTGCAAATACATTTCAAAGCATTGTGTTACAGACTTGTTTTTTGATACTGTCCCATTGCTGTAGATGTTTTGCTTTGATCAATATAATATTTGTTGTTTTTTTAATGTGTTTGCTTTCCTTACTGAATATCCGTGTGGGTTCCTAACTCATGAAACACATTATATACAGTAGTGCATGCTGGCCTTTCAGCTCATTATGACTGGTTTGTGGCCCCCCAGGGAGCCTGGACTGGTGTCTTATATTCCACTGCATTATGATCACAGCGATTAATGACCTATCATTAAGGAGTTGACAGCCACATTTCAGTTTACTCCTGGGCTTGCTGTGCAGAACAACTACTGCTCTGTCAAAGAGAAAGTTACATAGACTTATTGAAATAATAATGAACAGTGACTGGAGGCTCATCCGAGACTATCTTAAAGGATTCCACTGATGTTTCCAAATTGGCAACTCTTCCTTTTATAACTGCGACTGTTTCCATCGTTATATAGAATCAATACCTTAGCTTCATTTGACATAACACAATTACTCAACTTATTTTTAAGGACAGCGTGCATATTCCAAACTAGCTTAAATTGTAGATTTTTTTTTATTTTCTACATTGACTATTTTACTTGGATTTAATTGTTAACCTTGATGTCTTTTAAATCAACAATTAAGTGATCAATGTACATGCAAACAGATAGACACAGTGGTTGACACTAACAGTTGCCCGCTTGCCCGGGGCAAGTGAAAATAATGTTTGGGCAAGTTGAGATTGCTCTTTGGTTGCCCGAACGGGCAAGTCGATTTAAGTGGGGTTCTCAGTAGTCTAAGCTATTTATTCATGTGTTTTAGAAACCTTTTGTTCCTGCTAACTCACACAAAATAGATTGGCTATATTTGCATTTGAGCAGCTGTGGCAGCCAGCAGCATCTCTCGCCCTCTATTTCTCTCTCACACTCACACACACACACACATACACACACACACACACACACACAAACACACACACACACACCAGCCTGTGTGCGTGCAGTTTCGCTGTCTACGTTCCGAAAGCCGGCTCTATGGACCTGGTTCCGCTATATTCAAAACACATAAATCAACATGATGTAATTTTAAATATCGAGTAGAGTCATCTTCAACTAATTAGGCTTTCTTTTGCGTATTATTCCATCACTGGTCCGCATCATAGACTGTAAAAGTGTTGTACCTTCGACTGTCTTGAAGTAACTCCTTCAACCCGCTTCAACTCCGTCTCCCCAAAAAAAACAAAAAAACTCTGTCCTCTGAGCCGCTGCCGCTGCAGACGGGCTCGGCACCGTCTCATCATTCATTCAAAGCAGCGGTGATCAACAAACGAGACTGTAGCAAGTCCCGCAGTTAAAAAATTTGATAGTTTTTAAATCCATATCAAAATCTGCAGGATAAGAATTAGTTGGCTTAAAAAAATGTGATGTGTTCAGGTCGGCTCAGTAAACTGATTATTAGGCACAGGTCAATAAAATGACATCATGATGTGTTCAAATGTAACATCAAGAAAAAAAGAAATGTGAGTTTTTCGCGAGAAGCTTGAATAATACAGTTTGGGTGAAAAACTTGTTTTCCCAGCAATATAAAATAAATAGTAGGCCTAAATATGGAATGATTGAATATGGACCTGTTTAAAGTCCTATCCTTAGCTCACAGCTCAGCTGAGAGCTAAGGATCTCAGCTTATAAGCAATTAAAGCAATAATACCAGTTCTCTTTTAACAAGATAATAGAAAAGTAGGCTATCGATAAAGATTTGGATTGCGGAGTCTTTATAATGGTATCAATATGAATAGAAATTAATGATCCCCCTCCCTACTTACAGTGTAACTGGGCAATAGCTTTAACATGGTGGACTTTAATCTTTTTATGGCACACAATCACTTTTTGGCACAATGTGACCTTTTTAAATAAGTAAAAATGTTCTGAACATTTGTGTGGAAGCTAACATTCAGCTTGACTCTGAGCTAGACTGAGTTTTCTGAGACCCCCCAAAACCAGGCCAGGTGCCAGGCAAAAAGAGGCCCTTTCACAATGCTGCAGCAGGACCAAGCTCTTGGCTGTATGTGTGATGTCATGATATCTATGCTTATATGAATTGTTGTTGGTTGTTTGTGTTCAGGATGAGACAAGTAAGCAGTGTTTGCATTTAAGAGATACGGTTCGCTAAAATGTATAATTTAATTAGCCCTGGGCAAGTGAGCACGACATTCGGGCAAATAAAACATTATCTGTACTTGCCCTATGGGCAAGTGCTTTTGAAACCTTAGTGTCAACCCCTGAGACAGTATCTGTATTTTCTAATGGTGTTCATTAGCAGAGTGAAAACGTGCATCCTAAAGAAATGTATTTATGATTTTTTATTATTTATTTGACTGTCAATGAATAGAGGCATTCATACAGATTTACAGGTGAACGTCACGCTTCAGAGACATGAGCTTCTCCGACAAAAATAGAACAAGTGTGTTGGTGTAACCCTCCAGTCCTGTGTCAATTAAACTGCCCACTGGATTGGCAGTTGAGTCTACAGCATAGCCGTCATGCCGTGGCTTTCACGTTCAGTGAACATTCATCTTCTTTATGGTCATAAAAATAGTAAATGTTAATCTTAAATTAAAGTCGTACAGCTGATCATTCATCGAAAAAACGTTTTTTAGGCTACTTATACTATGCTATTGTATATGATATTATACTACATAATTTAGGAAGTAAAGTCCAGAATATTACATTATTTTGAGGCTTTCCTTTGAAGGTATCAAGTAATTCAATGTATATAAACATAATGTGCTTGCAATGATCAACTAAATTCCTTGCCTCTGGGAGAAAGGGGCAGTCAATGAGTTATATTTAATTAATTTTCAGAAAAAATACAGAAAAGTGCTTGCTCATAAACGAGTAAACACAGTGCACACTGTAACTTAATGTATTTAGTAAAGGCTTCCATAAGCGGGCATTCACAGCCAACGTCAAACAAGCTGCTGCTATCTGGGGATTAAGAAATAAAATGAGAAGGGATATACAGCCAGGGGTGGATTACTGCACGGGCACACTGGGCAGGGGCCCAAGGGCTCAGGGGGGCCCTAAGCCAGAGATACTTATAGCGACTTTTCATGTCGTATAGTCAAAGAGCTCAGTCACTGATGTCAATAACAGGGTCCAAAAAGGAATAGCCTAAATATAAGGATACTCATTAAAATGTAACAAGATGGAAATCAAAACAACAGCATTAGTAGCTCTGTCTAAGGGGCTCCATGAGGGGCCTTGAAGGCCCCCTCACACATACAGAAATAAACTTTCTGTGAATTCTAAATTGTTCATAAAAAGTAGCTATCCACCCTTTATCCGTTGAAATGGGCCCCTCCTTCATAGAACATGGGTCTGAAGACCAATCTACTGTACTGTTTTTACAGTTGCAGAGTAAAGAGTGCTGCCTGTTTAAGAAAAATCTGAAAAATAATGTTCCTCCTGCATCTCAGGATTTGATAAAGCCTCTAAAATTTCCTCCCAAAGTGCATCAGATTGATGCATTTTACTTTAAAAAGGTAAAAAAAAAATCCAGGGGCATGCCCCCGGACCCCCCAGCAAAGTACAGGGTCCTTCCAACAGTATCCCAAAATCCTGTGGGAAACACTGACTTCCTTAATATGTTTTTGCCATTATGTATCTGTGTGGAAAAGTCAGTGTAGCTGACTGGATAGGGAGAAGTGGGGGGCCCTTTAAGAGTTTGTGCCCAGGGGCCCATTATTTCATAATCCGTCTATGTATACAGCACACATTACAAATGGTCCCACTGGGTCACTTTCCCACCACATGTGATATTTAGAGCACCACTTCACACGTCTGCTTTCGAGCAGGTGCTTAAACATCAAGTATGGGGGTGAATTGTAATCAAATGAGAGCTTTTAAAATGTGACTTGACTTCTTGTTCACAGCACTGGATAAGGCCTGCATGCAGCAATTCAAGCCTGCTATAGAGTCGAATGTTCCTTGTGAAATAGACGCTCTAAAAATAGGCTCTGAAGTGTTACTTCATTTATGTAAAAAGAAAATGCTAGTGTGTGCTGTGTATTACCATTTGACTGAGGCCGAATGAGTTTTGAGCTGAAGCAGCCCGCTCCTTAAATACAACGGACGGGAGGGAGGGAGAAGTGTTGGTGAGTGAGAGACAGTGACGAATGGAAAGATAGAAAGGGAGAGGAAAGAAGGGGAGAGGGCACTGAGAGGGAGAGAGAGGGGGCAGTTAGAGAGGTACAGGGGGCTAGAGAGAGGTAGAAGGAAGAGAGGGCGAAGTGGAGAGTGAATCTGTCATTTCGGAAGCTGTATTGAATCGAGCCCTGCGTCAGGATGTGCTCTACATGCTGATGTTCCTGCCATACACACACGCACACACACACACACTCTCAAAGCTGGCCCTGCTTCGCTTTCTGATAAAGCACTACTGCCCCCTGCTGGCCCGGTGTGATATATCCTGCTGTTACCATGACAACAGAGGAGAGGAAAAGAGAGTTGAGAGAGGATGTGTACTGCTAGTGCTAATTTATCATTCTTTTTGGATTTTGTGTGTAATTACTTACACATGCTGCTCTTTTCAGAACCCACCAAAACCAGCTGTGACAATCCAGGAACACCGCGCTATGGCTCCTTAAACCGGACCTACGGTTTCAAGGTAAAGTACCTGCAGTGGAAAAAACTAACTAACGCCACATTCACATTTCTACCCAAAGTAGTTAACTTACTATCTAATGTAACAGCTGTCATTGTGGCTCCTTTGATGCATAAAATAAAACATCTTTACAAACTAACCTAATTACAAAGAAGAATGGGCAGTGTGCCCATGGAAAAACAAGGAGGCAATTTCAATTAAAGTGACTGAGATGAGATGCTGAAAGATAACCTCTTAATTTCACAAACTCAAACTGCTGGTATCTGATATCGCATCTGTTCACGGAAAAGGGACTGTGGAATTAATTCCCCATTTCTTACAATCTAGTTAAGTTGAGGAAGGGATTTCTTCACAGCCGTTGTGGACAGGGGGGAATGATTACAGCAATCACTTACTCGATCAACTAAATTGCCATGTGAGTATTGTATGAAAATAGACTTGAGGACAGCCTAACCTGGTTCCAAACATAATGTTCAAGTCTGATTTAGTTATCCACAATTTAAGTGTTTTCCTGGGGGATAAAATCTTTAAAGTTTTATTTAATAAGATACATCATACACTGTTACACACATTTGCATTTGGACTTGCCAAGTCACTGCACTGTAATCACATTCATGTCTTTCTGAATTTGTCCAAAACCCACTCATCAATAGCTCTAAATAAATAAAGAGATATATCATGCAAATGATGTAGCTTTCAATTTCTATGAAGGTCCTCTTAAGGTATGCAGACAAATGTTGAAACTCTCTTTATCTTTGTGAGTGTGTGTACTCCAGCTAAATCTCGTTCTATCTCTCGCTTTCTCTCTCTCTCTCTCTCTCTCTCTCTCTCTCTCTCTCTCTCTCTCTCTCTCTCTCTCTCTCCAGGTGGGGAGTGTGGTGTCTTTTCAGTGCCAGCCAGGTCATTTAATTCAGGGCTCTTCCTCCAGAACCTGCCAGCCTGATCTGACTTGGACCGGAGCACAACCTGAATGCATTCGTAAGGAAACACACATCCTATCAACTTTAAAACTTTATCGACCATCCATCCTCTGTCTATCAGACCCTTAAAGGTGCACTATGTAAATTTGGGTGTGTCAGAGAAGTGAACCTTTTCGAAGGTATATTCGCATTAATGAATAAACTAAATTAGAAGGAGGAAAATTGGATCCCAGGAGCACTGTTTGAAGTCGAAATGCTACCTGAAATGTTAGTTCCACTGTTGTTTACAGCAGACGGGCCCACCGTTTTGTGTACACACCCACAGTATTCTAGTAATAGGTTTGGTTCCAGGTTCCTCAAAATTATTTTGTTTTGATTCAGGATGAGATAATTATTCAATACTAAGAATTACATGTAGAGAAAATATGTGTTTTAAATTAAATGCAGGCTCTGCTCATTTTAACAAATCCCTGTCCCCTGAAACGGCATATTGCACCTTTAACTTGAGGTCACAAATCCTGTATCTCTTCCCTTTTAGCCCATGCCTGCAAGCAGCCAGAGAGCCCACTCCATGTGGACGTGGTGGGGATGGATCTGCCTGGTTTTGGCTACACCTTGGTGTACAGCTGTCAGCATGGCTATTTCCTGGCGGGGGGTTCTGAACACAGAGTCTGCAAGAGTGATGGCACCTGGACAGGGAAGATGCCTATATGTCGTGGTAAAACATTATTTTCTATTTTCTTGAACGTGATATCTTTATAACTATCTAGTTTCTATTGAATATTTTGTCCAAGTGAAAATTGAGTGAACAGGTATAGGAGTGTTGATTGTGTCTTGCTGAAGGACACTTTGTCAGCATGAATACTGGGGCAAGGCCTGGCCGCCTGGCAAAGAGTGCTATTTACTTGGGGACTGGTTGCTGGACTGATAAAAAAAGACAACAATAACAATACCCAATGGTCAAACTCCATTAGATTAGGCAGACCATGTCCTCACAGGTGAAGTTAAGAATTCATCACATCCATTTTTCACCCACCGCCAATTTCACTGCACAAGCTGAGCTAAGTGAGTGAAAGACTAATTAAAGTGTGAAACTGTCCACTACTGCCTTCTCTTCATCCGAAAATGCCATAGAATACTCACCATAGGGAGTACTTAAACTAAATCAATACTTGCCTAAAACAATCTGACTATAATGTGTTTCTTGTGGCTGTTGTGGAGCTTTCAATCGAATCACACAATCTTCATCAGCAGATTAAGTTTGCCCAAACACCATGGAATTGTTGACGTTCAAATTTCCTCTTTCCTGAGCACTTTAAGGACCTTTTTAAAAGATGACGTTGAAAGTGCCTTCCTGCCAATGGAAATAGTTTAGACAAAACAATCTCACCAGAGGGCCCATTTGTAAGCTACCGCAGCCTCTGATTGTGTCAAAAACAAATTCAATCAATGCTATTGCGAATAGCTCAGTGATTTTGTGTCTGCACATTATAAATGAGGAGCAACATTTTTGGCTTATGCATCAAGAAATGTAAACAGATAAATGTATTGCACGATGTTGCCCTAAGGTTAGCCTTCAAAATTGGAGCACTCTCTGATCCAATTTGAGATTCTAGGACAAACACCCTCTCCTTTGCTTGTCTTTACTTGTTGGCAACAATGGCTGCATCTGGAAGTGGTGACGGAAGCTTTTCTGAATGGTCAAACCAAAAGTGCCTTGAGGCCATTTTTAAAATATGCTAATATGCACCCCAATTATTGTTAATCAACTGCATTTGCATTGCTCGGCCTGTAAATAATCGTTGAAGAGGTTTATTTTAGGTGACCCCTTTCAACACCATTCTCATTATGCACATGTGTGCCTAATAGATACCAACACTGCATTCTTATTTGGTAATCTAAAGTGCACTGTCACTGCATAAACCTCTTTTTTTAGTATTTCGGTGGATAGGCCTGTAACATAATCAACAGGCGAACCGAAACGTTTTGATTCCCTTTCAGACTGGGCCCTTACAGCTGGGCATATTGTTTTTAATAAGACATTATAATTTTACCGTCTGTCTGTCTGTATGTCTCTCTCTTTCTCTCTCTCTACCTCTCCCTCTCTCCATCTGTCTCTCTGTCTGTCTTGTGTGTGTGTAGCTGGAGAGAAGAAGAAACCTGTGAAACCAGCGACAGGAACTCCCAGCCCCAAACTAAATGGTCAGTTATTTTCTATTCCTTGTACACTATTGTCAGAGCCTGTCTATTCTAACAGTTTCTTATTTGTTTTGATTTGGTCTTCCCTACTGTAGCTTAATACATTCTGCTCGGCTCCTTCCCACACCACTCTTTTCCACAGTGGTGCTTTCTTGTATTCTTGTCAATTTGATTGTACTTTCCTGCCTTCCGTTTTAAATACATATCTTTTTTATCTACCTGCAAATACAGAAGGTAAACTAACCCCTGTGATGTTCGGCTGTTTTACTTGCTCCATTTTTGTTCAGTTCTCTATTTTTTTTTTAGATCTGCACCGTTGTAACTTTTTGCTTCTGTTGCACACTAGAGACTTCCCATAGCTATTGTATGTACACTATCAAAGCAGTAACTTCCAAAGCAACATGTATCAACTAGTGGTGGGCCGTTATCGGCGTTAACGTGCTGCGTTAACGCCAGACTCTTATCGGCGATAAAAAAAATATCGCCGTTAATCTCTTATTCCACCTCCTGTTCGGCTCAGGGAGCCAGTCATTTGTACAGTTCAGTTTAGACTCGGCCGTAATGCTGCTGCACACACACACACACACACACACACACACACACACACACACACGCTGCATGTCAGAGACGAGGGGCGAAGCTTCTCTCACACACCCGCCGCTCTCTCTCTCCATCACTTGCCCAACGACACAATCGGGTATTGGAACGCAGGGTGGGTGTGTGTGGCCACCGGTCGCCACGTGACTATAAGTTTCCAAGTTTTAAACACTTCTATCTCTTCAACGGCAACGTCACCGTACCCGAATCCTAAATATCCCCATAGCAGACGCTATATTTCATCGGGGGGAAAACTTTGTTTTGCGCCACAGTTGAGCTTAGACTCGGCCGTAATGCTGCTGCACACACACACACAGACACAGACAGGCACACACACACGCTGCATGTCAGAGACGAGGGGCGCTACCAAAAAGACGAGAGGAGCGGTTGGAGCAGTTGGAGAGTTTAGACACACATGCGCGCACATTTATTTACATAAAATCGCAATCGCAGTCATTTGTGCAGTTATGTAAAATGTTTCACTAAGGAAAATGACAGAAAAAGTAACGCACAGTGACTTTGATGAGTAACTTTAATCTGATTACTGGTTTGGAGATAGTAACGCGTTAGATTACTCGTTACTGAAAAAAGAGGTCCGATGCCGGTAACTCGTTACTAAGTAACATCTTGTTGAACATTATTTATTTTCATCACCAATTATCATAGTAGAACAGCTTCCTCAAGCAGTTTGTGATGCATGTTGGAAACAGGAGATGAGCCCCTGGTCTGATGCGCCACCTGGCTTGAGAAACACGTTCTCAAAGACTTACTTTGAGTCATTATTTAGGGAGCACACACATATTATGAAAGAATTCAAATGAGCCATTTTAATCTAGATTAATCTAGATTAATTCCAAAATTAATCTAGATTAATCTAGATTAAAAAAATTAATCTATGCCCACCTCTAGTATCAACACATCTACTGCATATGAAAAACACTTTTTCAGAGTCATTTGATCCCATAAGTATTTTTTTTGCTTTGTTAAAGAGGACCTATGATGCTTTTTGACTTTTATGACCTATAAACGTTGTTATGATGATTCATAGTCATGCTTAACCATACTAAATTATCAAATAATGACTTACATGCATTTCGACATATTCCCTGCTGACCGTCTGGGGTGTCTGTGCAGAGCACTAAACACTATTCTAGCCAGTCGAGAAGTCACGTGTTCAAAGCGGTCTACCCTTTCATAATTTGTGCCGTTGCATAAAACTTTGTGACGTCTCCACGCGGATGTTTCCATGTATGGTAATGCTGTCACTTCCCTGTTCGCGTCTGCCTCGCGTCTGCCTCGCGCCCTTATAGGTCCATGCTCGCGCTTCCCGCCACTGAAAGTGTTCCGGAAGGAAGGTAACCAATCACAACGGAGTGGGGTTTGCAGGAGGGGGGGGAGGGGAGCGGAGATGGCCGAAGCACAGGCGGAGGGAGCCGAAGCACACACACTCAAGTGTTGACAGGATGTGCTGGATCGCCAAAATAAGAGAAAGAGCTTCCCGAAAATCTACATAGTTTTTTGTGATGTGATTCGTGTCAGGTTGCTCTATAGCAGTGTAAAACAAGAAATTAAGACCAGAAAAGTAGCATAATAGGTCCTCTTTAATAAAAAAAAATGCATTACGTGTCCTAAAACAAATTTTTGTATTAGGACATCTTGTCCAATTCTATTATTTCCTATTATATCCTGTCCTGTTGGATTGAATTTGATTCTGCCTTTTTAAATGATCATTAAATATTATTTTCCATTCATATTAGGTTATATTCTGTTTCTTTATTATTAGTAACAGTCTTTTTTACTCTGTTCGTAAAGTTCCAGATGACGTCTTTGCTCCTAACTATATATGGAAAGGTTCCTATAATTACCGTGGGAGGAAGCAACCTATGACACTGAGCATCACCAGCTTCAACTCCTCAACAGGACGAGTCAACGTTTCCCTTAGCAACGGAAACATGGACCTACTTCTATCAGGCATGTTGGATCATGGAATATTATAGCCCACATATTGTATATCCAGTATAGTATACTATGTGGTTTGGTTTTCATTGTTATTGTCATATTGTAAGTCATGCTTATTCCGCAGTGTATCATGCTATTGTATTGATCCTAAACAAACAATGGTCATTCTAACTTACTGTATATGGAGCTTCTACAATTAGCACATTTACTGAGAATCATTTGTGCTGTCTTCAAACGGCACAAATTGTTTGATTTTGATTTTTCTTTAAGCTAGCTACCCATGCTTCTCTTAAATGTCGTTACTGTATCTTCCCCCAAACCCACGCATACACCTCTTCACGCTAAGGCCTCCCAGGGACCTACAAAAGCATCAGCAGGGGGTTAAGACCCTATTAAAACACAAATCCTGTTGAAGCTAGAATTGGTAAGAGAGAGCAAAAACAGCATATCAAAAAGGCACGCAGCTATCAGGCTTTGACCATATACAGCAGTGACGTGCGGTGAGGTCAGTGAGTGGGTAGGCACTGAGTTCTGAAAGCCAGATTTCTCTAAACCTATATATTGTTAAATCAAAAACAATAAACAACAAACAGGCACGCACGGCCGATTTCAAATAAGTTCCTCCCTTTCTTTCTTTCTTTCTCTCTCACTCACTCACTCACTCACACACACACACACACAGACGGGACGTATATGAAATGTCACGACGGTGACTTCAGGTTTGCCCGTAGCCTACTGTAGTTTGGTCTAAATGATTAAACATCGCATCCATCGACTTAACGGACCCGTCCCTCACACCGAGGGCCGAAAAAACGTAAGGCAACAAGTCAAACCTTCGCCGATTCAAACTACCGGTACTACTTCTATTCAACTTAAAAATAAAAGACAGCATTCATCATTATGTAGGACTACAGCATAACTGATGGCAACTCCACTCCATAAACTTTATCTTAATAGATAAAGTACCAGTAGCATATGCCCCATGGACCTGTCCAGCATCAGAATGTAACCATTTATCCACATTGCAGAGCTTAGGTTTGTCCGTCAGTAACAATGAAAACACAACTGCTCAATTGAATATAAAATGCAGAATGGATTGCACTCGGTATCAATTCATCCAACTTTATTATTAAATAAACCCCAAAAAAGTTTCTGACTCACCAATCTGACTCCCTGGCTGTAGAAATAAGCAAGACGATAGTAATCCAGTGACAGCCTGACTGACAGCACAGCTAGCTAGCATCCTTCCGTTCATGTAGGCTACCTGTCCGTTTGAAATGCTCAAACATTGTTGGTCCCTGTTGCTGCTGTACACCGTCCAAGGCTGGCGCAGGCCTTTCTCTTGCTATTCATTCTGTTCCTTTTTAAATTATAATCCAATTTGTTAAAATTCCTCCAGTCTGAAATATCTGCGGGCACGGCACGGCAGCTGCAATGTTGACTTAAAAATCCGCGGGGGTAACGCGACGTGAATAAGCATAGCCAACGTAATGACGTTGGCCTAAGCTGCGTAAATGTCTAGTAATATCTCGATTTTAATTGGTCCATGAATGATATGTAATGTAAAGGCTTATGTGGCATACCATTTACGTAAAAAAGGCACAAAGAATTATGCTTATTTGCGTACATGTTAAATAATACAGAATCAAGTGCGCATGCGCGAAAACTTTTTTTTTCTTGCCGTCCACAATGAATAGGCGCAAAGGCACTGATTCTTTGCCGTACACAATGAATGGGAAACAGCAAAGGCACAATATTTTTTTGGCGTAACTTACTAACTGCCACGTTTCGAATCAAAACGTCTACACTTTTTTAAAGTAATCGCGGATTACATGTAAAGATCGAAATAATTAACAGTAATAATACAAACATAAGTTTATTAAAAATATTTTATTTTATTTTTATTTTATTTTTTTGCACACGGCGCCAGGGTAGGCACTGCCTACCCTGCCTACCCTGACCGCACGTCACTGACAGTATCTTCGTGATCAAAGGAGCAGCTTTAGATCAATAACTGCTAGAGCTCCACTCAAGTAGCCACCAAAAGGCCAGTACACAGGAGCGTAAAACTTTAATGTTTTTTATCTTAAATGATAAGTTTTCCTTGCCTTAAGCACTGTACCTCAAGAAATTGTACAGCATTTTGAGAAATACACATTTAGTTTTTACCTGCCCAAAGTGAAATGAGAAGCCTACATCATCTTAGGTCAGAGCATTAGGTACAAAGCTGCTGTCATGATGCATTTAGCTTAGCATAAATACACATAAAGGAATAAAGGATAAGCATCAAGGAAACATCTATCTTGGCTGTGCCCAAACCAAGCCACATATAAGCCTATAAACATCTCTGAAGTTGTCTTCCAGATATGTTATAGTCATTGTGTGTTTATTATTATTTTCTTAATTTTCAATTCCACATGACAGATTGATTGAACTGTAACGATATAGGTGTTGTATTCTGATCTGTTTCACTCTGTCATATTGTGAAGCAGTTGTTTTTATTATGTCCCTTTCAGGAGTGTATAAGGCTTCTGAGGCCAGGCTGTTACTGCTGATGTACCAGGTGAACTATGTGAACCAGGGTAACCAGCTCAAAGATACAGCCATCACTCCAGCCAAAATCATAGAGGACTCTTGGACCATGGATGGATTTGTAAGTCTCAGAAAAACTCGGAAAAACAAAACAAACTCATTTGATTAGATTCAGCTGAGATGGAATACTTTAGAACGGTTAAAAAACAGTTAGAAAATAAATGCCTTTTATTAAAGTCAATCCAAAATATATTTGTATTGTAATAATCCTCTTTTTTTTAAAAGTGCTGTGAAGTTTAATAGACAAATACAGGTAATTCAGAGTGAGACATTTCACAAGCTCGGATCTTGAATTACCGTTTAAGAAACGTTAATATTGCATTTTGCATCATATTTGTTCAGATTTTCATTGTAAAATACTACCAATATGCTTGAACGTACCAATGTTGCCAACAGCAGAATGGAACCAACCTTCGTCCCGCCTCTTTAAACTTGATGTCTTCTATGTCTTTTCTTTACCATCTCCCCCTTTTCCCCTGCAGGTATCCGCAGAGCCTGACGGTTCTAGTTACGTTTTCCAGGGTTTCATTCAGGGAAAAGACTATGGACAGTTTGGACTCCAAAGACTAGGTCATTTTCTCTTTGGTTTAGTAGCAGCACCACATAACAAATCTGTTTACCTGTAAGTCAATTTTGACTATAAATGATGATTGGGAAGATGAACTGCTTGTCAGATCCTCAGCAATGGAGGAAGTGATCACGGAGCTTCTCTTTACTGGCAAACAGTGACATCACTGAACATGCTGAGTCAGCCCTGTAGTGGATACATTCACTTCAAGAGCAAAGTCATCTTACAAGGGCCATACTCCATCAACCTGTATGCTAAAATGACTTCCATTAAATAGAGCTGAAAGTAGTCCCTCACTTAATGCCATCAGAAGCTATTCTGTTGTGATGCAAAAGACAACAACTGTTTTGGGGATAACAGCAAGTTCTACAAGAGCTGACCACTTCTCTCTATGTTGCAAGTGGATGGACATCCTACAAACATTGGGATCATCCAGCATCCAATGTTTACAATCTCACTTGCCAGTCCTGTAGAGGCTTGTCAGTGACCAACATCCCTGCAACATATATCACACATACTGTACAGTACTACTAACACTAATGACAATAAAAATTACACTTATTGAATGGGTTGATTTCAAATAATCAATTTCAGATAAGAGAATCACAGCTTTGATAAAGTTATAGCAATGACTATCCTTTTTTATCTTCCAATGTAATTGTGTGGACAATGACAATGCATTTCCTCTTATGGCACAGGTCTGAATATGTCAGAGAGTCATACCTTGCCACCCCCTCAACTTGGTACCAACAGCAGTTCGGTGGCTATCGCTATTCTGGTGCCTTTTTTCGCTCTAATATTTACTGGCTTTGGCTTCTATCTCTACAAACAAAGGTAGGTGCTAAAAAAAGAAAAATGTAGTTCTGTTCAATTTCAGCAATACAAAAATAATGCATTCCTGTCAGTGCATTGTTGCTCCCCCAGTTTTTCATTCTTGTCATACAAAATGTAGAAAGGCCTTGTTAACAATTTAAGAAGCTGATGATTGATCTGATTGATGAAAACAGTACCTGCGTCAGTGGTTTGGTCGTGGAGGTGCTAAGAGAGAGCCAAGTCAATGTGTATTGCAAACTGTGCGGCAAAACAATTTTGTTAAGGAGGTGTTAAATTGGATTCTTGGAGATGTGACTTAAAAAAATTGACTGCGGTGCGCATTGTTAACACATTCAAATAACTGTTCAGCTGTTAATATCTCAAAAAAAGCTTGCTGAGAGGAATTAGTTTTGGATAGGCTGATTGGAATCTGCAGTAGACTTCCCAGAAAGCATAATGCTCTCTCTAATCCTTCTTAAAGCTTGTTACTTACTATGCCTCTACTTCCAAGACTGCATGCACCATTGTCCACTGCGTACCCAGTAAATATTAATAGGTCATTAGAACAATTGAATCACTGTGTATTTAAACTTTCTTTACTGTTGTTTTCCCTTCACAGAACCACACCAAAAACACAGTACACAGGCTGCTCAGTCCACGAAAACAACAACGGCCAAGCTGCCTTCGAGAACCCCATGTACAACACCAACGCCAAGGCTGTGGAGGGGAAGGCTGTTAGATTTGATCCAAATCTAAATACTGTCTGCACCATGGTCTGAGGATTGATTATCCTCACTTGAACTAAATGACTTCGATATCTATAATGGGACCACAGCTGGTGCGCGACTGCGGAAGGGGAATGCTTCGTCTCAAACAACATCGTCAGCAACACGGTCCCCACATTGATTAACAAAGACCTTCAGTCCCAGGCACAGAAACCCAATCTCCCCAAGCGGAAGGAGAAAAGTGTACGCTTGAAACCAAAACCCCAGTGCTGGTTCCTTTTTGCATCCACAAAAATTTAAATGAATCAAATGTGAACACAAAATGTCAAGCTACTGTTGACGGATGCAACACAGCCAGAGTAAACTCACAGTGAGATGTGACATCAATTATCCGTATTATTCTGGTCATGGAGAGCTTATAATTTGATTCTGAAACCACACACAGCCATTATACTTTCATCTCTTATTTAACTCTGCTCACTGTCTCTTAAAGCAGTAGAAGTGAGCAGTCATGATTAAACCATGACCTTCATGACAAATATTTTAACATGTCGCCACTAATTCCAACGGCAATTTTTGTTTTTCACAGAGAGCTTTGGAGAGAAGGACCAACTCTCAGCTTTGTGACCATTAGTTGTTGCCTGGCCCTAATAACAAATCACTGAGATAAACTGCACTACAAAAAAAAACGTGCCAAACAAACCCCTTCCTGTGAGGAACACAGAAGCAAAATGGCCTCCGATGTGAAAGCGTGACACGAAGAGGATGTTACAGAAGAAAATGGTTTCAAGATAGTTGTGTTCTAAACTGACAGTTAAAGACACTGTCATCGGCAGACCATTTTATGAACTGACCAGTTGTGAATCGGAGCCTATCTAAAAAAAAAAACACACAGAAAGGACAACATCCTGACTCCATGGCAACCAAAAGCTGGTATTACTAGTCTTTTTCTATTAAATTGACTCTAAAACAGCTAATGCTAGCAGACAGTAGGGGAAGTTGTTTGAAAAAAAGACTTACTCCTAAGCAAAGGATAAGGGGCAACTCTGGCGACGACCTAATCCTAACTGAACTGGGATTAGAACAAGCAAAAGTAAAAGGAGTCCAAAGGGGAGCTAGCACTAAGAGTACAGATGAGAAGAGAGACGGACTCATCGAATGGATTAACTGCTCCTTCCAATCCAATGGGTAAAGAGAGGAGGCAGAAGAGACGCAGACGACCCCTAGCTGAAGTAAAGTAAGGGAGTCATCAAGAGAAAAAAGATGAGCTCTTAAAATCCTAACGCAGCCAATCAGAGCCTGTCTACCACTGGCCTTCCCTCTACATAATGAATCAGATCAGACAAGAATATGGCCTTGATCCTGTGAACCTAAATGGATTCTGATGAGAAAAGACACTCAATGGATATACAGAGGACTCTGATGGACTTACAAAGGAAAAAGACTTTGAGAGACAGAGAAAGCTCTGGCACTAAAGCACATTATACAGGAACACTACCTGTCTACACACTGTCTACCCACTGAGAGATGGACAGGGACGGACAGTAAGGTTAGAAGGAAACTGAATGACAGGCAGAAAAGATGACAGACACAGTCACTAACAAATATTTGGAGAGACAGAGAGCAGAGAGATGGTATTAAGATACACAAGTAGATAGACAGGGTCAAGTACGACCAGCACAGTCTTAAGATTGTTGCAGACCATTGTCCACTATTTCCACTCCAGACTGGGTTTTAAAATCAGATTAGCAGGCTTAGAGAGGGATGGACGGAGACCGATGGTGATAGACAGGACACACAGACAGACAGGCTAAACGAAAGACAAACAGGGTTGTATCCCTACGATTGTGGAAACAGTTCCACGGTAATTCTGCACTCTGCGAGTGCTTATCTTCTTTCTTTGTTATTGCTGCAGAATCTTCTGATCTGTAAATCTATTGCATATATATTCGTGAACATTCACCACCTATATTTTTGTGCTATATATTTACCACAGGGGAGGGACTGAAGGGAAAATATGGATAATAGAAGAGAGTTTTAAGAAGAAAAACAAAAAATAAATATCAGAATACAAGATGTTACAAGTATGTGCTGTTCACAGAGGTCACAAAGGTGTTTTGTTTTTTTTATTTTGTAACTTGGAATTGGGTTCTTTTAATTCTTGTGTTAAGTCAAGTTCCTCTCACCATCACCGTCTGTCTCACTGAGGCAATCATGAGCGTCAGTGCTTTTGTGGTTGTCATTATTGTTGAAATGCAAGGTTTGCCACAACAATCATGCTCTTTAAAGTTAATGTTTCATCAAACGTTGGGCACAGACGGCTGAGACTTAAACCATTATCAAGCGGAGTGTGTGCTATTACTGACATTTTCTTTGCCCCTTCCTCCATAATGGTCACCATTGTGACACATACCCCATTATAATGATCCTGTTTTCCAACCTTAACCTGGTAATATTATGCCACGGAAATACACATCAAAACTCTGAACTAATGTTGGTTCAGTTCAGAGATGAACAAACTCAGTGTTGTCACAGTAACCCAGCTCTAAAAGGAACCCACTTGTGTGATTACACAGGCCAAACTCTCATGTAGTTCTGCCTTTGGTTAAAGTTAATGTTTCTACAGTCGCTCACACGACCGTGGTAAGAGAAGGAAAATAAGACAGTTCAAATAATAATAATGGTATGTAGGGATGACATACTTACAAGATGTTTCGACCCACGCAGAAATGTTGTAATGCACATTGAAATTTGCCTGTATTTTTACATACATTGAGGAGTCTAAAGTAAAAAATTAGGAGTTTGTGGATTTTGGGATATTTTCAGAGGGTCTCTTGTTATTTGTTACTAAAACAATCTAGTTTAGTTGCAAATTATATAGGGTTTGACCTTGTTTGTTCATAAAACCTCAATACAAGATATGTAAATTTGACACGATTGTCACCACAGGTTCCCCTCCAGTTTTTAAATCACTGAGTCTGTAGACTCTCCGTGTGTTAAATATGTGTTTGGCTTCATATATAATACTGAATACCATTTCAGTGCTCTTATTTTAAAATCTAACTTGCCCTTGTACTGAAATTGAAATCAATTATACATTGGCACACATTATTAACAAGCCTTTCATTTTATTTTTTTAAGTTTTCAGTACCTTTGACACTTCCCTAGTATTGCACACTAGATTTTAATGATTTTTCTATTTATTTATTTGTTTGAGCTTAAGGATAAACTGACCATTTGGGAGAAAATCTTAAGATTGCAAGATCGCAGTGGAGTCAATTCAAACACATTACCGAGGCCATTGAGTTTCAATAGCCCACTTGCTTTTGCAAATCTTTCTTGACTAAAAATACAGCCTTATAATCTCACTTCAATGTTCCTTGGCTGGTAGCTATTTTTCAGATCTGATCTGCCATCTATTCCTTTCAATTCTGTACTGCTGGCAACCTTAGCTATTTGGCCATTGGAGGCTGTTGTTCTTGCACATTGTGTTGGCCTTGCTGATGATTTTTAATGTGCTGTCCATGAACAACTGTTGAGAAGAGAGCTTATGTTTAACGTTTGTGCGAAACCATGCATAATGTGCAGCAGTAGTGTCATATTAAAGGTTTGGGCCTGGAAATTGTGACATATGCCGTACCTAGAATAATTGGTCCCCAAATGACAGGATTACTTGTATCAGTGAGCATGAGTCACAGTTTTAAGCGCTGGTGCACATTTAAAAAAAAACAGTATTGTTTTGTGTTTGTTTTAAAAGTTTGGTTAAAGATTTTAAAAACTGAATTCAGTGAATATGGGTCCCACACATGATGGAGGGAGGCTAGTTACTTTTAATGAGTCTGGGTGTCAGGGTGAGCAAAAACATCTTTGCTTTAAGAACACCTGCTGTTGTGACCACAGGCAGCGACGGCAACCAGCCGACAGAAAACTCCTTCTTAAAGTCATAATTGATACAAAAGCAATGGTAAACACGGCTTCCTTGTTAATCAATGTTGCGACTGTCCCGCACTGCATCGCTATGGTAAACATTGTTTCTTATTACAGTTTGGATTGATTGTTGCTGCTGTTGTTGTTGCTGTTGCTGTTGTTATTTTTTCGGTATGGATCTGACACAGTGCCTACCAAAAACCATGGGACCCTCCCCGTCATCTACACACACGCTCTTTCACACACACACACACACACACACACACGCACACACACAAAACACACTCATACAGTACATACATACAAACACACACCTGCTCCTGCCCCCCTTCATCAGAACTCATTTTTTCTAAGCTTCAGTCTATTTTGCCACAAGCTTTTCCTACTGACTGACCGCAATAAGACCCATGTGATTTGAAAGACTTAAAGCTGTTCCTGCCTTGGGACATTGGAAATATTCACCGTTTGAAAAAAAAAGAAGATCAAATATAGAATAAAAAAGTGTTTTGTACAGAAATATATTTTTATGATGAAATTATTTGTAAAATGTATGAATCTATTATGTACATTTTCAATGCAATGTAAGATTAAAAAAGGCTAATTGCTTTTGTAAAAAAAAGAGTCTTCATTTGCTGTTTACTTTAAATGTATTTGTGTGTACACTTTCCCATGCAAAACCTTTTGAGAACACCTTCAATTTATGAGGAGTGTACACCACAGCATATACCAGAGATTATAAATAGATGAAGTCTTCTAAATTGTAAATTAACGTGGTATTTAAAAATTGAGTGACTATAGTTTCAAAGTCAGGGAGTGACTTTTGCAGGCAACAAATTAATATAAATATATATACAGTACATACACAGTTTAGCTATCTCACCTTGAGATGAACCCATTAATTATTCTTCCATTCCTTCCTTTAGAAGTCCTCAATCACTTTGAGGCAACATTATTTTTGCCGCTACACTTGTGACTGCTTGTCTGGCTCCCTGCAACAGAAGTGGGTAATAGGAAAGCAAAATGCAGTTTTCAGAATGTCTGTATTTTTTAACACGTTTGTGGTGCAAACCAATTAATTCTGATTCTTACTGGAATCCACATTATTGTGTATTTAAAGACAAAAAGCCCTGAACATTTAGTTCAAGCAGGCACTCTCCTTACTTGGGAAATGACTATTTTCATAATACATATATAGTTCAAATGAAAAGTGCTTATCACTTAACTCTGTTTACACTGATATAAATGTTCCAAGCTATCCTGATAATTCACTTCATTATTCAGCTGTTTGAACAGGCATTGTATAAATTGCAGTCAATAAATCTGGCACTTAAAAAAAATACTGAGCGAGAGGCTGATCTGTTTTTCCTCAGAAACCCGCTCATGTTTTTCCCTTTTAACCTTTAGCTTCTCTCTTCCACCTCTGAAACCCATCATTTGTAATACATGCATTAAGAATATGTGTTCCTGTGCAAACAGTAGGGTATTTGCACCATGGGTAGAAAGGAGATATCCAATCAAAAATGGCTGCAAAATGCTAGTAAGGCAAATCATTCAAAATAAATTGTGTGTCTTATATTGAGGATATTGAGAAATAACACTTCAATCGATATTCACTGGCTGTTGTGGCATTTGAAAAGGCCATGTGGCAAAATAGTTCTGCACCCTGTGGATTAGGATCAACAAGCGATACAGACAGTTGAGGTAACATTTAGATAAACTGTGAATTAGCCTAGAACATCTCTTAAAAAAATAGAACCCTGTGATATCTTTACTGACCTCTGATGGTGGCCACTAGGAACTGCATCAACTACTGAACTCTCTTGCTTTGAACGTAAAGTCCCTGGGGCCTATCCGAAAAGTCCAATCTCCTTACCTATAAGCCTCCTTTCCTATGCCTTAACCCCTAAACGTCATCGGGGTTAAGGAGAGATGAAAGGTGCTTCCTATCGAACATAGGAAAGGACAGCGTTGTTTCAAATGAATTCGACTCCACCTTTCCTAACCGACGTCATTGCGCGACGGCGAGTATTGCTGACGTGAGTCGCGTGAAACTACACTATTCTCCGAAAATTGACTTCAACAAGCGCTCGTTTGATCCATGCGTTCTTTTCATATTGATTGTAATCAGGTTGTCGCCAACAGAGTGAGAATCACTCCCATATATCCCAATTCACATGTGGAATAAAAAGAGGCTACACTTAGCCTATGTTGATGTTGAAATTAACTGCCCCCAGTAACTTCATTAAATGTGAAGTTGGTATTTTATTTTCTTATGGTGTAAATGATGTGCTACGAAAATAACTAAATTATGATGTTGGTCTTTTATGAGTTCTTTATTATCTTAATGGGGGGGGGGGGTATTTTGTTTTAGCTGAGTTAAATCTTCCTCTCTTCTCCTCTCCTCTCTTCTGTTTTGCCTCTCGTTCGTATTCGTGTAGAGTCGGTAAACTCCGGCGGTGGCTTGTTGCTTTAAATATTGCCGCCGTAAAGGATTATGGGATACCACTATCTACGTTCCTTTAGCAAAGGTTGGTCAGGAGTAACCTATGCTAAAGGAGGGTTAAAGGATGAATCGAGGCTCCTTTCCTATGCATTTTGGCTATTCGGATTCACCTATCTGCCGAGCACTTCCGGGTCATCTCGATAGGAAAGGAAATTTCCTATGCAAAAAAGAGTTTTCGGATAGGCCCCTGGTATACAGTCATATGATATCCCATGCTGTACTATACAATTGTGTAGCCTACAGGGCACATATATGTGCCTTTAACACAATGTCATAGTACAGAGATGGGTAAAGTGATTTTACTTAAACTTCATTGGAGAGATATGTTTAGGGGTTAACGTATAAAAAAATCACATTATGAAGGGCAAGCCCACAAGAATAAAAACATCTGCCGAACAGGATTTTACCATTTCACATAATCTGAGAAATAGCCTAAAAAGATAGATCTACCACTGCCCCCACCCCCTTAAATCCCATGTGTAGCCTAACTGCTCAAAAAAGTAGCCTAAAAGCCCTGACAGTGCTCAGAAATGAAATTAAAATGTAAAATCTACATTTCCTCGAAAAGACAAAATAAATAAAGAGACATCTGCAGATGTAGCCTAGATCCTGTGATATGAGCAGCTGCTAAAAATAAGTTTAATAACTGCTTGCTAGTTTTGCTCAACGCCAACTTTCATACTTTTTTATAATTTTCTTCTCCATTGACAGGAATGTTTTTATTTTATATATTAATGTACAAAAATAAAAAGGAAGTCATGTGCACAACATTAGGCTATCTTCTAGAGCATACCGTTTCCGGCCACCATCTTTGTTTAGTCGTAAAGATTAACGTTTTTGAGAGATCATGAAACGTGACGAGAGGATCTAACTGGACTGATGCAAGGTTAGGGTACCCATCCATGTTGCATAAAATACACTTTTTTCATCCATTTCAAAACCTACCATTAACTTAGAAGAAGCCACTTCAATGACGTCGAGACATCCCGTTAAGTGTTCAAAACGTCGAGGCGACGGCGGTTTCTCTGAAGTCATAACGGTGAGGGAATTTTGTAATTTTTCCAGCTGCTGTTGGTTAAAGTTTTAAACATATATTTTTGTGTTTAAAATGCTTTATCTTTTCCACTAGTAGTAGGCTACTCTGGCTATTATAGCTTCCACACTGCTACTAGTGACTAAAATGTTTTCCTGCATGATATCTTTCATTGGGTTTTGTTGTGCGTGGGTTATTTGTAGACAATGCTAATTTGTTACTAATTAGCTTATAAGTAGGAAACATGCTTCTCCGACATGCTCGTAACAATTATGAGAGTGATTGCATGCTGTTGTATGGAGTGCTGTGTAATACAGTGTTCATTAAACATAGTCTGATGTGCAATGTATCAAATATGGATTATTTTGGTATGCTTAGGTAGGTCTATATAATTTGCCTTGTATGGCCACTAGATGGCACCATCTTATCTCTAACTTCTATTGCAACAGTTCACTCTTCAAAATGCATGTTCCTTGAGCGTGATAGGCCTGCCTTACATAAAGGGATATGAGGCAAGGATGCAAAATAACTTTAAAGAAGACATGACTTTGAATTTAATATTTTAACGTTTTTGATTATTCAGTTATTCAGACACTCATTCATGGTGTGGTTCTGCTGGAGTCTGGATGAAGATCAACACTCTTCATCCTCCTTCTGTCCAACTGGAGCAATCCAACCTGATTGATATTCTCTGCTCCAGCTATTTGTAAGTTATTTATTTATTTTTTTTATTAAAATGACCAGAATCGTATTTGAAGACAGTTTGTGAAACACAAAATAAGTGATAATGACAATCTTGTGGGCTGTAGTTGCCCTTTACTTCCTCCAAACGTAATGCACTGTATGTGATCAGAAGATTGAACTGACTGGTCAACTGCATTTGAGCTCTGAGTTGTAGCTGCCTCTAGTTTGCCGCCAATACACAGTTTGGATATAAGTCTATTTAAGACCATTGCTAGAGCACCTTGCAACTCTTTTTGTCTTTCTTCCTTTCCTTTTTACCTTTTTTTTTAAGGATTTGTAAGTGCAGAGAAGAAATGTATGGAGAGAGAGTGAGGAAAGACATGCAACAAAGGTCGTCGGCTGCAATCTAACAGACAAAGTTGCGATTCAAGGTAACCACTCGACTACCATGTCGATTTTTCCTACATATTAATTTTGGAGGCAGCCGCCATCGCCTATTTCCAGGCTGCCACGACTTAAAATGGTCAATGTCGGCAAAGACCATCGCGCGCTATCGCACGGCCTGAATTTTGGTCAGCATCGCAGACTTGAAGGAGAGGGAGAAAATATTACCTTCAACTTACTCCATGATTTTCTGTCCTCCAATCTGAAGAGTTTTGGCGTCAAGTGGTGCCCTGATACTTGAACAGGTAAATATTGTTTTCTTTGCATTTCTTCAAGGGGTTCCCTTAATTAACGTTACATCCTATACGTATAATTGTTTTGCAGACTGGCTTGTTAAATCAGTTCGCGGGAGGACTGTCTATCATTCTAGGCAGTTAATTAAGCAATTATTACTCAAGACATGCCATTATGCGCTTATAATATCACTTAAGGGGCATTGTATGGCCCGAACCTAAGCCAGACAAAATTAGCTTAATTATTTATTGTACAAACAAGATGCGATATATTTATCCGGTCTGAAAGTATTGCTGCTGAGCACAGTGAATGACGAGGGGGTGTCAAGGAAGAATAGATTAAATTTGTATTCATCTTCCCAGATTTAAGAAACACCGAGCCAGTGGGTTTGACCCACAATGGCTGGAAAGGTTCAGCTGGCTCAGACACAACGAGGAAGGGGCTGGAGCTGCAACTGCCTGTGTGGGGCAGCCAATCCACTGCTTACAGATTTTAAGATATAATTGAAAAAAGTAGCACTGATAATTTCTCACCTTACATTTTTAATTTAGGAATTATGTGTGTCCTTAATCTCTTGAAATGGTCAAGACACCGCTGTGCAACAGACTGAAGGAGAGACATTTGGATGTTTGTTGCAAGGTGGCCAGAAGAAGCTTCTGACTACAAGGAGTGCATGACTAGGTTTTAAACTGTGTTCATTATAAAAAAGAAATGTAATGTAATGCAATTACCCAGTCATGTAGCAACATTATGATGGGTGTGACATTTTAAGTCTTATTGGTATCCTGTGAACTGTTTTAAAAAACAAACACACACACACACACACACAAACAACTTTGCTGTTTTAAATGGATATATTGATATATTATATTTAAACAACCACCTGAATGTATTTAAATAAAAATACTTTCTGAAAAGACACATTTTGCCATTTTTTTTAGTTGTTATAAACCTAATTGATTACCCTAAAGTATCCGAAATTGTGGTTATTTAGTTTTGTGCAAGAAAAAAATTAATCGCAATTCATTAATATCATATTAATATAACCTTTTAGATCTTGATAAGCGCATACTTTAGTGTCTATGATCTCAGTGTTTTGTCTCAAATGATATCACCAGTTATCCTAATTTGATTGTATTAGCCATGGAAGATCAGTAGAGGGCGCCAGCAAACCACACATTTTATTTTCCCAGTGTTGGCAGCATGCAGCTGATATTGGTGTTTAGAAACAAAAAGCTTGTTTTTTTAGATTGGTTGGTGGAATTGAAAACGGCCATTATTGAAAAGTTATTTTTCATTCAGCATACACAAACAACACGTAATGAAAGATTTTTACCATTCAAATAAGTACTTACTTTTTTGCATATGGCTGTAAAACAATAAAGAAGATTCAAGATGGAATATATTTGTTGTCATATGTGCAGCTAACAGCAGTTGCAGTGTACAATGGCATTCTTACTTTGCTTGCTCTCCATTACACGGACACATTCTAACCTTTAAAAACAATTCGTAAAGGTTATTAAAAAGATATAGTAGCAGTAGCAGAGTAGCATAGAAAGGGAGTTACTGAAATATAAGGCTTTATTAATGAAGTATTCCAGAATCAGAGTTGATATAGATGTAGACACTCAGACATTACTATGGCACTAAAACATGCAACCATTGTCTCCTATTAAACACACATGCTTTAGTGTTTCTCCTGAATACATGAAAAAGACAAAAACATAAAACAATTGATGCACCAGTGATGCATTCTATGCTATGATGTGTGCGTTTGCATTTCATTTTTATTTTCCGATTGCCGTCAGTAGATGGAGCTTGATGACCTCTTGATACTTGAGATACAGATTCCTGTACCTGAGTTGAAAGCATAAATAGGATTGCAAGCCTTTAGAATGTAGCACAACATTAATTTCTCACTCGGTTGGGGGCAGTGGTGAGAGAAGAGAAAACAACAAAAAAGCTAAGACATTGACTATATAAATTAATCTTATCATTCTTATTCTCTCAGCAATTGTTGATGGGAATATAATAGAGAAACCAGCAATATTTTGATTTGTTCAGTGTTTGTGATACCCTTTTAGTTTTTGTCTGTTTTAATGCAGTATCACTTGTTTAAAATCTCCACTGATTCTGCCCTTTCGCTGGTTGGGACAGCTAGGGGACAGAGAAGAAAATTTGCCCCGTTTTGTGTTAGTCAAATTGGGACAAGCCGAGGCTACAGGGTCCATGGGAAAGGATAATGATACTGCGAAGAAGTCCTCTCACGTAAGAAGCTCTTGTGTAGCCATGCAAGTGTTAGAGGAGACTGAGTCGAGAGGGTAATTGCAAACAAAGACAGAAGCCATCATTTGTCCCCACCGCTTCGCTAATAGAGAGTAAAGGTGGTTGGTGATCTGGTTTAAATGATGTAGATGCTGTTCTGTTTAGGGCAGAGATGTTTTTGTTACAGAAAACGCATTTTGTTGAGTAGGAAAATGTGTCCATATATTATGTTGTTGTGGCATGTTGAAAGTTGCAAATGCAATCATTTATAAATAAATACATTTTAAGCAATCCTATATTGCTAATGCCGCTTGAGCATCCGTCCTATCTTTGCCACCATCTCTTGAAGTTTCCCTCATTGGCTCTGAAATGTTGGGCATGCCAAATATATGCCAACCACAACATAACAGTAACAAACATAAACAATACTACAGTAAAACATGTTCTCCTCTTTCAATGCTTGCATTATCGTTTATCTCTTTGTGATCACCAGAATGAATAAATGCAAACATGCCAACACAAACACACTCCGGAATTGATAAATGCAAATATGCCATCACAAACACACACCTACCCCAAGCAAATCAATGTTAATTTCGGATATACAGTTAGTATAACCAGTAGCCATGAGAATATTCAGGAAAATTAGGTTAAACGTTTTGGATGCAGAAGAGAAACTTAAACTATGTTGGCCAAAACACGTTGAAATTTTGACGCTCAACAATTCACGCCAGGGTAATTAAAACAAGCATCACTTTACATCATATTCCAAACATACTTTTTTTCAAGAGCATTTTTTTAAATGTTGTCTTCACATTGAAACCGAAGCTTCTTAACTGTCTCTTCCGATCACCCAGCTTTTCCCGCAATCTTCCTCCTATGACAGAGAGCTTTCCCAGACATCTCCGGCTCTCTGTCTCCCAACTGCTCTCAAATCAATCCAGGATTAGGCTTGATTACATGGCTGCCCCTTTGGGACGCTTTATTTCAATGAATTAGTTAGAGTGAATGAACAGAACTGCAACAGAACGGCATTTTGTACCAGCCACATAAATTATGCATAGTCTGTGGATATCAACCAGCCTTGATCATCTTTTTTTATGGTTTGCATTCAGAGTGAGAGAAATTGTTAATTGCCAGCCTTGTCGCATATAATCTTGGCTGTGCTTGATGTACAATAGGGATGCAGTCTATACGTTGGTTATTTATTTATGTGCTGATGGAGATGCTGTGTGTGATGAAACAGAGAGCCAGATAACATTTTTGTGTGGTTTTAACATTATATGGTTACTGCTAGATTCAAGACATTAGGAAATTCATTAATTGCACATATACCAGGGGCTTTGTGAATTTCATCTCATATTAATAGTCCATGTCCATGCAACTCCTGTATGTTAAGGTATTTTATGCATTTTATTTCTATGACAAACAATGTTTGCAGCTAAGTTGACGTTTCAGTGGTGTAAGATTAAGAAGTAATTATGCAGCAGAGTAGTAAAACTACACCAATCCTTAAACAAACCTTCCACCGTTTCAAAATGGATTTGAGTTGCTTAATAATAATAATAATAATAATAATAATAATAATAATAATTATAACCATGTGTTAATGTGTTCTAATTGAACATGACCAAACATAAGTGTCAGTGATAAAGGTCTATGTGTATCTGCATAGCTGAGGACGGTGCAAAAGCAATACAAACTATGAAATATTTTTCCCCAGATGGAAATCATTTCACTGCGGGCATATTTAAATTCATACCCATTCCTGTGTTTTTGTTAAAAGCGTTCTAATGTTGAAATATGATTGACAGAGGTGCATAAATCTGTGATCCGTGTGCCCCAAGAAGACAGTCAATGTAAGCGCTTGAAATATTTAAAAATGCAAATTGCATGCAACAATTTGCATATGGCAGTATTTAAAACCAGTGTCCTTGCCTAAAGAGGGTTTTGTTTTAGACAAAGAGAGGGATTATGGGTGGACACCCACCCGTGTTTTGATCGTGGCACCATTGGCCAAATCAGGATTCTGTAAACAATAGGCTTCTCAAGAGGCTTGATGGTGTGTTTAGTTAAACATGAACTGTGCCTTGAAGCGCTATGACTAAATGTAAATCATCATCTGGTTTAGAGGCTTTTGCACTAATATAATCATCATCCTTTTTGCCCTTGAAATGAGAAAAATCCAGGATAAGAGAAACTTATATAGTGTTAAAATGCTTAAGAAAATTGCCTTTCATATTTATTTTTTTCCCTGTTCAGATAGATAGATGGATAGATACTTCTTCAACAGGGGTAATCGATTAGCATGACATGCTCAGCCATGTCCTACAGCGAGTGGCTACAATGTTAGATTAAATGCCGGCCAGATCCTCATCAGACAGAAGAAGAAAAAAAAATCAATGTTTGTTGTTAAGGGCGAATAGTGTCCGTGGGGGGATGGAGGATTGTAGAGTCACTTTACACGGTGGTTCCTGGGCTGTGCGCTCCCCGGCGCCTGCTTGTATTGACCTGAATGGGAAGCCTGGCTAAGGAGGAGAGAGAGAGCATTTTTCACAACAGTTCTCCTTTACTCCCAAGTCCCTGTTCAATTACACCGACTTTGGATTTCTTACTAACGATCATCATGAACTCTTACTTAAGCAAAGGCAACACAGAGAAGGCAGATTAATGGGTTCATGTGCTATCCCTTTTCATCTCAACCTCATTTCAAATTTACAATCAAATTTAAGTGCTATGGTATTCCTAAACTTGAACTTTTTCTATACATATATATTATTTATATATATTTGTTTTACCAATTTACATAACCTGAATTTTAACACGTTAGAAACCAATAGCTTCCAGCTGCTTAACTCAGCAAATACCAAATACACACAAGATATAGTTAAAGCATTCTGTATTAATTTTGTGCAGTTTTATTGAAATAACTGATACAATATAATGTGTTTTTTGGAGTATTTTTTAAAATTAGAAGTGTGCATTTAAATATAATTTAAAAAAGTAATTTTATTCACATTTTATTTTATAACTTAAGCAGGCTACTGTAATACACACAGCTTGCTTTTCTAAACAAAAATCATTCCCAATCTAAAAAAAAAGATTCAATTGCACAATGGGAGTTTATTGTCATAAAACATACAGTGTGCTGCTTGCTGTGCACAGCTGAACATCAGACAAATGGGAACACATGAACTCATGTATCAGCGTTTTGGTCATTAAAAAATGTAATATTATTTAGTAACTTTGGTGCATGTTTGTGGGTAATAAAAATGCTGTGATTCCCTCATTTCCTCACATGTAAGAGCTACAGTCAGCATCCATTTTTTTGGCTTTTCTTTAATGGAGCAGGAAATTAAGTTTAAGCTCCCCCAGGTCCTTAAAAACAGTGTTTGTACTCCGTTTTAATACATACAGTATATAAATGTATTTGAAATTTAAAGACATACATTTTCGGTTATTGATCACCTGCAAACATCACAAAGCTGCTCTCAAGCTCACAAACCCAGTTTATATTTGTCTAAAAAGATCAATTAGAATTGGTAGGAGCACATCAGCTGAAAGAGACCAATCACTAAACAGTGGGGAGTGGTTTGGATGACATTGTGTGCTTATAGTAGTTTGAATTTGTACTGCCTGGAGAACAGTTTCTTTTAACTATAGGCTTTTGAGAACTCAAATAGTGCATGATTCAACAACTACGTCTCCTTTTTATCTAATTGAAATGATTCCTCACATGTCTTTCCAGTTTGGAAACTTGTAGTAAAACTCGGGAACAGTCCAGACTCCAGTGAGTAGTGTATTTTGTTCAGTCAGGTGTAAAAGGGGTTTATGTTGACGTCTCAGTGGAGAAGGCACACGAGTAATTTTAAGTTGGTGAGAAGCTGATCCAATCATCAGCAATACACTTTTGGTTTACCACCATTAACACCCCTAATGCAAGTAAATGGCGGTTGAGCCGTACCAGACCACACCGAGCAGAGTGACATTTATGGTCTGGCATGTGTGAGTAAGTCTCCCGCAGCTACAGTGTTTTGAACACATATGTCATGTGTAGTTGCTGCTTGGTACTGCCTGTCAAAATGTAGTGTCAGTTCAGAAAGTAGACACAGCTAGCTTGGAAGCGCCAATTAGGGAGCATTAAAACGAAAAAAATTAAAACAAAACTAATAGTATTACTTTGTAGCATAATGTCCACTTTTGGTTTGAATGGAGCGATTTTGCATTTAGTGGTTTATTCTTGCAAGCTTTTAACGAACAATATGAGAGAAAGAAAAATTACTCTTTAATGTTTCATGGGTTTAATTCTGCCCATTTTGGCCTTGCCTAGCAGAACAAAATGAACAATAAGCAAAACATCAGTAGAAATAGAACAAAGACACTAGCAAATCAAAATGCCTTATTGTTAATAACATCAAAAGTTCACCACTGGCAGATTTTTCTGGTTTGTTCTGCTCCACAGGAGTTATACTGGACTTGTGGCGATGTGCTGATTGTGTTACAGTTCTCCCCTTTTCATTTAATTAATTTTTTGTTTTTACACACACACACACAAAATAAACTCATATTATAAACAGATTATTTGACTTAAAAATTAGATTTGCATGGAAGTTCAAGTGAAAGCTGCATTACAGCAAATGTCCTACTTAAAATACTGGATATCCTTTTAAAATGCAGCTTGTAGTAGATTATGAAAACGGCAGCAAGATTTTCTACTGCCTTTTTGAATGTGTCTGTGAGGGATACAGCCCTGTGGAACACATTGTTTATCCATATCTGATGTATTGTGTTATTTTCACTGTACATTTCCTACTTGTATAACTTTATTAGCTCCTTCTAACTGATTTAACAACAAATTTACCATTTTGTCTTCTCATAAACCCTGTAATCATTTTAATCCGAAATTTAAAAAAGTATAATTTGTGAATAGTTACTTGGACCCTCTACCATAGGTCTCTTTTAAGGCAATCACACAGTTGAATATCTGTAGGCAGCAGCTACTAACAAAATAGTGGAAAAATGGTCTCACCATCTCGCCATGTATTTTTCCCTGCCCGCTCCACACACCTCACACCCCCTCGACTCCACGACTCAAGGACAGAAGAAGGAATGACTTCACTGTTTTCCCGGTGTATGTCTTGTGTTTCTGAGGCAACGGGGAGATTATTACTGCAGCAAGAGCCGTAGGTGCTGCTGGTGATGCAAGATAATTATGCATAAACAAATGAACCTCCAAAAAGGTGTTGCTAAGGCTCTCGGGCCATATCAAATAGCAGAAAAGTGAACCAATAAGAAGACAAAATACTTTTTTTTTTTTTTTACCACAAATTAAAATCATGCATAGACAACAACATTATATCGAGGCTTTGGCACATTTTCATTTCTTATATTAAAAGAAAAGGGTTAAAGGTTGTTGAATGCAATGTGTGTGCACCGTTCTCCTCTGGTTAAAGATAAATGTACAGTTATCTTATATTAGACAGCAGCTGTCTTTACAGGATAACATAAGCTGTATTGTCTGCAGTGTAAAACTAAATACTTCTCTGTTAAATAAACTTCATACACTGTTTATCCAAATTAATGAACACCATAAACGATGTTGCCTTTCCCAATTATTCATAAAAATAAAGTAAATCAACATCCACGCGGTTCAAATGAATGTAATTTTTCTGAAGAAAAATTGTATTTTCTTTTAATTGCTAAACCCTATGTAATTAATTCAAGACAAAATATGATGCATTATCGTACAATGGTGACTTAAGTGCTTTGCTGTAATAATTAGATATTCTCAATATTGACATGTCATCAAACAAAATCAAATCAAAATCAAATTTGATATAAAGTGCATAGGAAGTATCTACCTTGAGTAAATCTGTAAAATAATCTGCCATTTGCCTTTGTTCACTTTGTTACCGGCAATTAAGGTATCACAGTATGCAAGGAGTGTAAAAACCTGCAAATCGACTGAAACTGCTGTTAAGTGCTTGTTAACAAGTGATTTATGACTTGGCTTATTACTGGGAGATTTCATTGATTTGTGGAAATTGCTCACCCCCGGTTATTGTGTGCTTTTCACCGTAGAAGTCGAGAGGTTGGTCAAAACTGATTTGCTTGAAGTGCGTATTGGAAGTTAGATACTGCAGTGAAGAAGCATATAGGAAAAATATTCTGAATGCAGTATTATAACAGCCATGTATTTAATTATCTTCATAGGGGTTATCCTCTTGTTAGTCATTTTTGAAAACGCTTTGTAGATGTTTTTTTCGGGCTGAAGGAGCAGATATAAATTATTATCATACATGATGGAGCTGCTGCACAATTTAACACATGTTTATAACATAGTTTTCTCATCGGCATCATGGGCAGCTTATCTACGGGTCTGTCTTCAGAAACAGCAACATGTCAACATGTATGTTGACGTGCGGGGGAATATGTGCTCACATTTATTTATTTGGATCTTGATTAGCCACTACCAAGGCAGCAAATGTTCGATATAGGGTCAACACATGCTAACATTACATCCTGATGTAAAACTAGTATGATATGATGATGCTAATGTCCCAGCAAAGTAGACATACAGCCACAGCGTGTCTGATTTTTATTTTAGCATCACGAGTGGAGTAGCCTATATCAATATGTTTTGCTGACTCAATGTCCCCGGCTAGTAGCCTGGCTCCGCCCGCCCGCCTACTTCCGGCCAAATTTTATTTTCCCTTCAGTAGTCAGTCTGGGTGTACAGCCCATTTCCCAGTTTTGCCGGAGATTCGACAGCCGGTCCAATCAGCGCTCCAGTTTCAGTTGCCAGAAGCCGGCTCATGACACACGTGACGACCAAACGTTATGCGATTGGTTGGCTAATCCAGAGTGGCACTGGGCAGATCCAATAGTTTTAAACTTTAACAGACACCCGCCTCCATGAGTGAACGTTTGCCAATTACAGCACTGCCAGACCTTCTGTACAAATGAAATGAAGTACGATGGTCTGGTAGCACCAGGCTACCCGACTAGCGCCAGTATTGTTTAAACTGATTAACGGAAGGAGTCATTGGTCAGCCTTCGTATTTGAGGTTAACAGTTAATTATAATCATGTAAAATATTGCATTATGCCTTATAAAATGGCCCAGCTTACAAAAAAGGATGCCAACAAACAATAGTCGTTTTGACCTGTTAGCTAGTGGGTTAGTTGCTGCCTTACAATACATGACCACACGTTGCTTTTCATCATTGAAATTATTATGCCGACATGGGAGTTTAAAAACATTCGCAAACAAGACTTACAGTTCATAGTTTCCGTGGGTTTAAATATTTGACGGCCCCGTGTCCTAGTAGGTCTGTGTCCGTGTCCGTGTCCGTGACCATCGGTCCAGTGTCCCGGCCCACCGGCCGCAGCTCCGGATGGAGACGATGAAGCAGCTCAGCTGTTTATTAAACCACCGCAGGCCCTGGTGTTGTTATCCTGAACTTTACCGTGTCACCCACACATAAGCCTCCTGTCTAAAATGATCGGGAAACCACCGTGTGTTTCGTGAGGGAGGCGGCTGCGGCAGAGATGTAGTTCCGTCTCTTCACGTGTAAACATACCAAGGCTCAAAGCTAGCTAGCGCCGCTTATTTTCTGTCACATAAACCGTGGACTACATTTATTTTAAGGCTGGAGTACACTATACTTCTCCTTTACTGTAATGTAAAATACAATGCAATGTAAAACTACAGAAAAAATATGAGCACACTAAGTGACACATCTTCAATTCACTACAACCTACTACTGCCTGCACGTAGATGCATTCACGTTCGGTCAGTGTCGACCCTATGCTACGTAATATGACGCGTTTGACGTAGGGGGTTACAAAAAAGAACTTTGTAGGAGCTTAGCTCAAAACAGCCACTTTGATCTCAGAATCAACATTCTTATGTTTTGAAAAACAAAAAAAAATCATGCATATTATTTTTCAATGGGGATGTCCATAATAGATTATGTATACATCAACGAATATTTTTAACTTCCAATACGCACTTTAATGTTTAATGAGATTTGTTATAAATCTTGCGGCTATAAACACTGGACGGGCTCTGTAGTGTCAGTGGGAGGAAGATTCACTTGTTCATCCATACAAACAGACAGTGTAGAGTTTCCAAACCTCAAAATCATCCCCTTTTTCTTCTCTGCAACCTGCAGTTTGCACCCTCTAATTTCCCAAAATGTTGGGATCTTCAGATAGACCAAACGATCGGCGCAGAAGGACCCGCTGGGCTGTGGGATTGCTTGTAGAGAAGCACCCGAGCGCTCGTCTGAAGGATTTGTTTGACTCGGGTAATTGAAAGTGTTTTAAACTATTATAGCAACTGAAGGGCTTGTTTAACTGTCGAGCTGCCAGTCAAGCGGGTGGGCCAAAAGCCTGAGCCCGTCAGGGCCTGTCAGTCAGTGGAAACGAGAAGTGTCGGCTTAATGGATTTCTCCACATCGCTCCGTCTACACACACACACACACACACACACACACACACACACACACACACACACACACACACACAAACACAGCAGAGCCAGCAGGGAGGAGAAAAAGGAAAAAAATCAATGCATTGTCATGTGTGAGTGTGTGAGACATCAAACGACCAGGTGGATTGGAACTGTATTTGCCCTATGTCGATGTTGAGATGCAATACTAGGAGTGAGCAGGAGGTGTTGGTTTGAGTGCATGATGTGTGTGTATGTATTTGTGCCTAGCCTGTATCACTTATACCTGTCGGTGTGTGTGTGTGTGTGTGTGTGTGTGTATATTGAAGTTGCCTAAGAGGATCTCTATGAGATAGACGGACGATCTCTGCCTGTCTCCAGGGGCTTTTGTTGTGATTTCAGGTGTAAGAGGGGTCACATCACCCTCAAAACAAGTTTGCTTTTCATCGTGATCTCTACACAGGTGAAACACTGTCTTTTCTCTGTGCATTTCATCTGTGGTTTTCTCAAAGTACACTCCTCAGCACTGACAGAGACTGCTCACTAGTACCTGTTCCATTGTAATAATGCCAACAATACATTGATTAGTTGATCGATCAAAAATTAATCAAAATCTATTTTGATCATTTTCTTCAATTAATATTAATCTACGAAATATTATACGATTAAAGAATTATGAGTTACATTTTTGGTTGCATTGTATTATTAATTATCAATATGTTTATTCGATAGAACTTAAAGAGCACCTATTATGCTTTTTCAACTTTTATGACCTATAAACGTTGTCATGATGATTTATAGTCATGTTTAACCATACTAAATTGTCAAATAATGACTTACATGCATTAAGACGTATTCCCTGCTGACCGTCTGGGGTGGCTGTCCAGAGTAGGGATGGGCATTTTAAGAAATTCAATTGATCGATCATCGGGAAAATGAACGAGCAATTATCGAGTAATCGTTATCTTTTTTTACATATTAAAAAATGCCAACAGAACATCCAAAATACAGCGACTGTATACAAGAGGTGTTTACTCAATTACATCTTTATTCCAAGATCTTCTTGGCAAACAACAATCTATTAAGACAAGGCAACTTTTTAAAATAAAATAATAATAAAATGCGGCGCTGGTTAAAGCCCGAGGCTATGAGCCAACAAGGAGCCAATGCTACGATACCTTTAAAGTTTAAACACATATGCGCCTCCTAAGATTCTGCCAAAGACTGCATAAGGGCACGGCACGTTTCTCTGAGTGATAAAGGACCTAACGTTACTTCATCTAATCATCATCTAAAATGTGCAAATTAGTTCCCTGATGAAGGCGAAGTAGGAAAGCATAGACGCTAAAGTTAGCCGCTAATGCTAGCGGCGCTAACGTCACACAGGGTCGGATGGGCGACTGTGGCTGAGTTGGTAGAGTGGGTCGGCCGATGATCAAAGGGTTGGAGGTTCGATCCCCGCCCTGCCACCTGTGTCATAGTTGTTGTGTCCTTGGGCAAGACACTTCACCCACCTTGCCTCGTGTGAATGTCGATAGTTAGCCTGCTATCGGTGTGTGAATGGTAATGTGTAAATGGAAACAGGTCTCCCTTGAAAAAGAGTCTTCGGTCTCAATGGGATTTACCTGTATAAATAAAGGTTAAAAAAATAAAAAATGTGGGCTTCAATGTGCAAGTGGTACATAATTTGGTTTGTTGTACTTGTACTAAGTGTTGTACTTATACAAGGTTTCACAATGCTTAATGAACTTAGTTATTTTTGGTTCTAAAGCTGTCCGGTCCGATGCCAAACTTCTCCTTAACTTCTTCCTGTTTATGTTTTGACATTACGGCAGCTCGCAGGCTGCTGCCTGAGCCTGTTCTGTTGTCTCCTACTCCTTGTTAAGTATCTCCCCCTGCTGGTAGGATGTTGAATTGCTGCCCATACAGTCTTTGGTGCTGCCACATAGTGAAACTCATTGCTGTGCTGCCGGACTCACACTGCGCAACACAACGGCTATATGATCGATAACAATTTCACGTGATCGACAATATTCTTAACGAGCAATGATCGATTAATTATGCCCATCCATAGTGCAGAGCGCTAAATACTAGGAACGCCGGTCGCGATTCACTTGTTCAAATTTACAGGATTTATCTACGTAAATCAATCCGGATTTTCCATGTATGGTAATGCTGCTCAAATCTGCCCGCGCGCCGCTGAAAGTCTTCCGAAAGGTAACCAATCACAATGGAGTGGGGTTGGCAGGAGGCGAGGGGGCGGAGAAGGACGAAGCTGAGTGTTGACAGAGAATGCTGAAAGCGCCCAGATGAGAGGAAGAGTTTCCCGAAAATCTACATTGTGCTATGATTTGTGTCAGGTTGCTCTATATGAGTCATTATTGAGAAATTAAGACCAGAAAAGTAGTATAATAGGAGATATTTAAGAACAATCCCGATACATGCCCCTAACATTTTCCCAGCAACAGAGGTGAATGAGCTTTTTTTTCCAAAAGCTAAACATATTTTCAGTTTAAAATTATAGAAAACACAAAAAGAAGAAAATCCTCAAACTGGAGAAGCTGGTACCAATATATTTTGTTGCATTGTTGCCAAATGAAGAGCTCAACTGATGGCATGGCTCAAGAAAATCACATTGCCTAATTATTTCAGGACTCTTTATCTATGTTCCTGTTTATGTGACAAATGTTTGCGCTTCTCTAATCAGAAATGACTACAGAGAAGAATGCAGTATTCTTACAGTGTGGAAGTAGATGTAGAGATGTTTGATGTCAACATGTCACAACAAATATTGGCACTTTAACACTCTGAACCCTAGGGCTATTTTGACACTATGTATAAGTCATTGCTGGCAACACCAGGCTGAATGATTGCACTCATTAGTAGCAGTGATATATTTTACTAACGGCAGGAAGATGAAATGGAAACCACAGGATCAGGTTTAGGTCTTCAACAGTGTCATTTCCCAAACTTCCAGTCTAATCTAAACTGGTGAACATGGGCGGCTGGCTGATGTCTTTCCAGCATTTGCAAGACACAGACACCGCATGACAAAAGCGTTTACACGCAAACACCTTGCAAACAACTCAGCACCTCGTGAGGGCCTTCTGAGATATATTTACTTTATCATTCATAGTCTTGGTCGTGGCGAAAGTGCTGTCGTGGCACGCACGTATAGCTTCCTCAATACCAACTTGTGTGATTTATAGCCAACAGATCCGGCTCCAGCACCATCCTTGTAAGCCCCTGTCTTTTATCTCCACAAAATGATTGTATTAACCACCGCCAAAAGACTAACACAAGGCAGAAGGAGATGTCTGTGTTGAGCTTAACCAGACGTCCTTCTGAAAGGCATCAAATAATTTCACCATGTTGAGAGCGAAAAGTGGTAATTACTTGTAATTTGGGCTTCAAATTTTTCTCTCGCGCGTCCCTCTTTTGCTAAATTGGATGATTTCCTTTTTTTCCTCTGCTAGATGGATGATAGATACCTCAGAACCTTTTGAGAGGGGACAAAATTGAAAACAGTTTCTGTTCCATTTGAAATGTATCATTGTTTCTTTTCGACATACTTTTCACACACACACACTTACTTTCCTCTCCTCCAACATTTGATATGTTTAACAATTCCTTCCTAGAGAATGACAGATGACGTTATTGTTAGTGCGTTATTCAAAGGCCTATTCTAATGATGAATGGCTGATATTAGATTCAACAAGATAACTCACTTGAAAATCTACACACGCCAGCATGCATTCGCCTTAATCCTTTTTAAATTACTCTGAATTAAATCTGAGGAGCAAAATTGGTAAAGTAACAGTTCAACAGTTTGTTTTCATCCTGGTCTGTCTTGTATTGTGAACAAAGAGCTGAAAGTGTTGTTATTGATATTTGAGCTAAAACCGTTATGTGGCTAAAGAAAAGTGAAAACATGTCGAATGTGACATTAATGCCACTTGTCAGCCTCACTGTAAAATCAGCTGTTCCAATATTTACCCTACGACCACAAATGTTTAGCCCAAATTTCGTAACCCTTTTGCCAGGATATTGTGTAGTAGGTTTTTTCATGGAGTGAAGAATTGCTTTATGTAAAACATTATCTCTGATGTAGTCTGCATTACAGTGGAAAAACTTTATTTAAAATGTGTTGAGATTTTATGACTGCACCTCTCCCAGGAGAGTCTGCCCACAGAGCACAGTGACGAGTGCCAGATTATTATCTGGAGTTAATAACACGCACAGATATATTTTCAGTATAAGTGGCCCTCAAATGATCAGATATGGCTATTCTTCCATAGTTGTGCTAGGTTTGCACTTAATTCTAACATCTTGCTTTGTAGCGAAACAGAGTCGGCAATCAACAACCTTATCACAGTCATTGTTTATGAATACAATTATCTTATGTAAAGATAATTTTCATTTAAAATGAAATTATAATATGACATGAACTTGCCTTCTTGTATGGAGCCTCACTGCAAACCAGTGATGTACATCCCTGTGTGAATGGTGGAGGCCTTGGAGCTATCAGCCACTATTGGATACAAGTTCACCCCAGGACGGTAGTTTAAAACATCGTATGGTCGTTAAATAATCAACCTCAACTTCTAATCACCATAATGCTGCTACATTTTTCTTTTACGTGTGACTATTGTCTGTGTCTAGGACTCAAATAATTGCTGTATTGCTCAGTTAAGTCAAGAAAATTGCAAGTGCGAAAAAGGAATGTGTGGCGAAATGAAAACAAGCAAGGAAAACAGGCAAACATTTGACAGTGCTGGAGGAGAATTTCCTCCTTGTCTGACTGAATCAAGTAGTGGTGTCTCAGCAATATTTTAATCTTGCTCTAGCATGGAGTTGCTGTTATTACTGCATGTGTTCCTCTTTTACACACACACACACACACACAGACAGAGGACTTGTGAACAACTGGCCTTGTGCAACAGTTTAGATTAAAACACTGAAACTGAGTGCTCTGCGATGGTTTTAAACTAATAGTAAAAGAACACAGAGGTTCTCCAGTGAGTAATCCAATTTGACCTTGTCTATGAAATGTCAGTCCATTGAATCACATTCTTCTAAGCACGGCTCTGGCATAACATCTACTGACCCACTTTTGGGGGTCTTGGCTCAACAGATGAAAAATCTTGTTCAATAACATTCAGGAACAAAAAAAGCTAAAGAGGAGCAGAAAGAAATGTAACTTTGTAAAATCCCTCTCTAAGTAAGACTAAAGCAGATTGGATTGATCTCATCTAATATCCCCTTTGGAGGATGTGGTAATGTAGTAAAAAAAATGAATGAATGAATAAATAAATAATGACGAAGATAAACCAATACCAGGAATACCCAGGAAATAGGAATGGCTTTGTGGACACCATCGTCTCTCGCTCTCCATATGTTCAGTCTCACTTTATGTGAATGTGTGCGGCTAAGAGTAAAGAGCTCCTTGGGTCCTGGCAGCCGTGGAGACATCAAAAGGGCTATTTGGCATAGGTTGGGGGGCCTGAGCACATACGATTGCAGCAGGAATAACACTGGGTGAGATGTTATTATTACAAGGCTGATTTGAGACTATTATGGAGAAGCTCTGTGGGGGTTTGGGCACTATAACCACCCTGACACAGGCACACGGACACACACACACAAAGCATACATCAAATAGATCTCACTGGCGCACATTCATAGGAACAACTGGAAAATACACAGATTAGATTAGATTTGAAGTTTGGTGGAATTTACAGCACAACACACACATACATAGGACTTGTGAGTGAAATAGACGTACACACTCAGAAGGGAGGGGTGTGAGGCTTTCTGACGGCGAGTAAATCACATGTGACATAACCCAAACTCAGCCGAGGTGTGTCTCCAGACATGGTGTGATGGGCGTGCCCTAATGCATTACTGTCCACCAGGGCTTTGTGTATATGGACGCCCATATGTGTGTGTGTGCGCAGACGAGCATGCGTGTACGCGTGTGTGTTTGTGTATGCATCTGTGCCCTCTTTACTGCGATGTTGTGAGCAGCCAATCATTTCTTCCAGTCTAATTAACACACATGTAAATCCAGGGTAACCGTGGAGCTCATCCAGGGACAACTAACTGTGACATGGCAACTGTGTGTGTGTGTGTGTGTGTGTGTGTGTGTGTGTGTGTGTGTGTGTGTGTGTGTGTGTGTGTGTGTGTGTGTGTGTGTGTGTGTGTGTGTGTGTGTGTGTGTGTGTGTGTGTGTGTGTGTGTGTGTGTGTGTGTGTGGTTCACTGAATTTACAGAAGTGTTAGAGGGGTGTGTTTGAACAATGAAGGCCAGTCTGTTGTCACGAGTGCACCACCAGCAGCAACCATCAAGTATATTTAATTTGCATTTCCAAAAATAAAAATAGCTGTACTTCTTTCATGTCAATAAGAAAATTTCCACACAGTGTTTCATTTTAAGGCAACCAAATAATTTCTTTTTGGCTACAGTTTTGAGATAAACCTAAAGTATCATGTAATGATTAATTCGGCCATAAGAAATTGTGCAATTCTTCCGTATTGGAGACCGTGATTGTGAACAGGGGTTGTGGTGGGTATGTATCACACCTGATGTAACGAGACAGTGTTTCCTCGTTGGCACCTGGGGGAGGGGCAGGAAAAGGATGGAGGGGGACGCTGCATCAGAGGGAATAACGACAGGAAGAATAAACACATGAATAAATAACAGCAAAAGGCAAACGGAGCCCAGCCATCAGTCCGATTTGGCCGAGCCTTGTCGCTCGCTTGTTCACCCACAGCTGGGAAATTCACGCTAACTTGCTTTGGTCGAGGAGGACGGCAGAGGGAGGAAAAGTGTCTCAGAAACATTGGACTCACCTTGTTGTCAATGGTCGAAGGCAATACATTGAAGTTCAAGTATATAACGTTTAAGTTAAGAATAAGCACTAATGAAGGTAATGTATGAATGGAAGTTCTAAAAGGAGTTGATAAAAAAATCACAGTTATTTAAATTGGTATAATTTGAGCTGGAAATTTCACCTGAAGTGTAAAAACTGAAAGAAGATTAAGTCTCGCCTAAGCAATACGATAAGAACGCTGTTAAAGTTAACTGCTGAAAGCAGCAGCATATTTCACATCAAGGACTAATGATCCCAAATATTGTATGTAATTTCCTCTTTTCTTTTTCTTTTTCATTTCAGCCAATTTTGTGTGTGTCCAAACAATCAATTGCTTCCATTCAAACTTGCAAAGCGAATATGTAAAAGAGCAGCAAAGGTGCACTGCATGAAGACAAGGATGAGCGGTGCATTATAAAGCCTGTGGGACAAACTGTCTGACCCCTAGTCTGCACCAAAAGCATCTCGCGAGTCCGACGAAATTTACACGTGCCCGTGAACGCACCACTGAAACGACTGTCTCTACCGGTCCATCTTTTCAGCACATTTCAAAGTGTTGAACAACAAAGCAGCAGCCAAACTCTCTGTGCTGTAAGCAGTTTTCCTTGTGTGAGGTTTCCTTGTCAATTTTTTCCATCAAAACTGACGCAATGAACCCCATTAAAGGAGAAAACATGCCATCAGTAGGTCAGATAATAAAATAAAAATATGGTCAGAGTTTAAATTAAAATTATAAAATTATTAATCTGGAAAATATAGCGAACTGTAGTCGGCCTAAACTGATGAGATTTGAAAAAATTAATGCTATGTTGCAAAATGTAGATACATTTATGTATTTAGTACCTTTTTATTGTCCATCAACCAGGCGTTTCTGTTGCTTTGTCATATGGAGGGAGCGGGGCAGATTAGTGGAGAGGAAGCAACATATCAAAAAAAAAAAACACACACCACAATATAACATCATATCTAAACCTGTAGATCCCAATTTATTTTTACAGAGTACACAGTGTGTGTGTGTGTGTGTGTGTGTGTGTGTGTGTGTGTGTGTGTGTGTTCATAATAGCAACATTCACTCACTAAATAGCAGAAACATGTTATTCTATGTTTCAGGATCTACCCGACAGTACAGGCTCTTTTATGGAACTCCCATGGGAGAGCTATAGGGATCCTATTTTCTCTGGGCCTATCTGTGCACAGAAGCAGTAATAAATACTAATTGTGTGTGTGTGTGTGTGTGTGTGTGTGTGTGTGTGTGTGTGTGTCTGCATGGCTGACTCAAAACCAAACCCTTTGAAGTGGAGGAACGATGAGGGGAAGTTAATTACGTCCCATTATGCAGGCTGGGCGCGACCATGCACCAGTTAAGGCCATGTTTTTCCCTTTAATTAACTAGAAAGCCAAGCGCTCGCCTGTCAGGAAGCTGCTAAAAGAGCATTTCAGAGGGAGAAACCCTCCGGGCGCTGATGAGAGGGCGCTAGGACTGGCCACATGTTAATGGTGAGGTGTTAGCATCTTAAACCACGTTATCATTCGCCACTCTCAGTAGTCTCGTGAAAATGTGCAAAGGGAAATCTCTGGGTTGGTCGCTGGGGGAAAACTAGCAAAGCAACTTGACTTTCAGAGTTGATGCTCCAAAACTACAACGTGCACAGGACTGGAAGAAGTTAAGGAACTTTATTTAACTACTCAACAAAAAAAAGGACCAAATGTGCCTGAGCGGTAACTTCTTAATTAGAAAGTCCGTTGGATGGCTTGTGGATATGTAGCCAAAATGTAAAACTTTGTAACCTTGATTGTCATCTCCAGCCGAAGATTAGCTTCTCAAGTGGGATACCCAGGTTATATAATAATATAGCTTTGAACAGATGCTTTACTAAGATGATACTTGATCCGTGCCTCTCATGTCATATCAAAATACATTTTTCAATATCTTTAACAATTTTCTGCCTGAACTTTTAAAAGCAAGATGGTCAAAATGAGAGTAAGACGATCAATACCAGGCCAGCGTTTTTGTGTGCTCTCTGTTTGGTCACATTATTCTCGCACTGGCTGATCTGATATTTACTGATATTTATGTCATTTGTGCAAGACAAAAGTGTCCGTTGCCTTTTACCACAAGCTAAAGGTATTCCTAATTATAAAACTTCAAATAACGTAATGAGAAAAAAAATATATGGAATGTTTCGCAGGGATGTTGATTTAAAGAGAGTGTTTACTATATTCCTTCACACTATATATAAGCTTTTTTTGTAGTTCGTATTGCTGAGTGAGTGGACAGCAACTGTTGGTGTTTGATCATCTTACTTACCAAGATGTCATCGTTTGTGTTGAGGTTGGAAATAAAGCTGCCTGAAAAATCAAACCCTCTGCTCTCATATGCTGACACCTCACTGTTAACTACTTTGCAGATTTCCACTCATTTCCCATCTTTTAACAGTCAACAACTGAACATCTTATTTTGAGTGTCTTGTTGAAAACCTCACAGCTTTCACCTGATAGGTTTCCACGACTGTAATTGAGCATTGTTGTGCCATGTTCACTCACAGAATACACACCTTGTAATGTCGCTTGCTTGAGAAATTAGATGATTGCAAAGAATTAACTTCCCAGGTGCTCCTGGTGCAGGTAACTAAAAACTAGCACTGACTGCAGTCTCTTTAATTGGTCTGTGTGTGTCATGTCTGCTCTGTACGATGGCAACTATAGTTGCAGGGAAGCAGTGACAGCATGAAAGACGGTGATTACTGTTCTACAAAAGGCAAATTTATTGAATTGAGAAGATAACTGGCATAACTTTTTTTTTACTGCCAGTGCTGTTATTTTGGACACTTCACTGTTTTGCTCAGCTAATGCTTTCTGATGATCCTCAGTTTGGAAAATGGCAGGGACAACTTCAAAGGTTGCCAATTCTTTCTCTGATGTCCATCTATTTTTGAGGGTTCATTTCAATGCTTGTATGTCTCATCAGTTTTAACAAATATTCTGTGTATTTTTTTTTATGGAGGACTCAACTTTTTACATTTAATATCAACACCATGAAAGCCACTCTAAGCACTTCGGAGTATCTTCAAAATAAGTCATCAGCAAGGTGTTCTTCTTACGCCACAAACCATTAACAAACACAGGTATATTTTCAACAACAAATGTACCATGCTTAGGATGAGTTCATAATTCAGGAATCATTCATGCAAGGATGTCTATTTAACAGGATCCACACATGCAAGTGCTACCAATAGACAATACTGTGCACTACCAAAGGGTGGTGCTAACCACAAACTGAAACTGAACTCACATACGCACACATTTGAATCCAGTTTTCCCTCATCTAATGTATATGGTCACAATAAAATATGTTTGTAGTCCACATTTATCCACATTTTGTATATATTATGTGATATTTTATAGCAATATCAGATTTAGTTCATGCTGTTGTACACACACATAGATGGGGAGTGGGGACACTCTTTTTCTCACTCTCTCCACACATATTGACCGGTCTGGGGGTCAATGACTGTGCAGATGACAAGTGAGTTGTTATTAATGGCCACAAGTTCCAATATATCCGTATCCGTGCTGGGAAAATGGTCTGCAGGCGACCCACACTCCTTCCCCCACACTGGTCTCCAGCTGTCTGGCTCCACTGTGTAAAAAGATCCAGGCTAGTGTCTCTTCTTTATCCTCTCACAACATCTTAAAAACAGAGGAAAAGCAGGGAAAATCAATAATAATAATTTAAAAAAAGAATTTTCAGAAAGTTTTCAACAAGTTGATAAAATTTGTCCCAATACAACACATGGTCCAGTGAACAGATAGAAAAGAAACACACATGTAAGTTAAATGTCAATTTATTTTTTCCATCCACACAGTAACATTTGTTTGGTCCAGGATTGTTCTGTGTTATGAAACCCTGTAAATGAATTCAGCGAAAATCAAACCATGGTAGAATAAATAAGTAGAACAGTTTTGAATTAATAGGAGGGCCGTGCTCACATTGTCCACCATTTTATTCTTGCAGTGCTCACAGTAAAGACTTGCCTTCCCTCTTATATATTTTCGTACCAGCCCCCGTCATCTGCAACCATTATGTTGTTATTTGCACTTCTCTATCCTCTCGTGACTGTCAGACGACTACTGCCCTGTCACCACCCTGACTACTGCTTTTACTCTCTGCTGATTACTATTGTTCATAGTTTCCTGCTTAAAACCAGGTGTTTTGTGATCTTCTTTCTTCCATCCATCCTTTTTTTAATTCCTTCTTTCCTTGACTAATGTACTGATCTTTTCGTACTCACAGCATGCCTTGGGTGAATACTTAATTTATATTGTCTGTGTTCATTAAATCAAATATATTAAGATGTAATTGAGCATTTATGAATTAATTATGATGTTGCAGGAAGTATCTCAGGTGCTCGTAAAGAATCTGACATATCTGTCTAAGCCTTAAGTTGTTAATTTGTTCCTCAGATAATACGAAAGAATGGACCTGTTAGTCGAAACTATTAGTTGATTGGTCAATTTGCAGTTAGGCATAAAATTAACTGTCAACCATTTTCATAACTTATTGTTTAAGTTCTACATCATTCAAATAAAATGTTATCATTTTCAGGTTTGCAGGTTGCAGCTCCTCAAATGTGAGGATTTGCTTTCTTATGATTTTGTTTAAAATAATTCTAAATTGGCTTTATTTTAGTTTTTTGCTGTCGGATATGTGGAAGAAAAGAGACATTTGCACCTTGAGTTCTTGGAAATTATACTGTGAAAATCTACTTCGACACAATGAATCAATCAATCAAGAAAATGATGGGCAAATTAATAACAAATATATTGTCATGACTCACGGCTAGGCAGTCTATTCTCCTTCCCATCTATATGTTTTCCCTTGTCTGTCTCTCCTTGTTGTGTTCTATGTGTCTACCTCCCTGTTGGCATGTGGGCGTGGTGGCACTCCAGGGCAGGCTGTTCCAGGTGTGGATCGTTGGGCTAATCTGGGCAGGCTGTTTCCAGGTGTGGATCGTTGGGCTAATCAGGGATCCCTATTTAAACCTTTGGACTCATTCAGCGCCAGAGTCTACTACGTATCAGAGCGGTAATTTACCCAAGATCAGGAATAGCTTTCATTATTGTTTTCTTCATGTTTCCAGTTGGAGTGAGTTCTAACTCTGCTCCTTGTTTTCCTTCCGTGCCAGTTGCCTCCGCTGTTCACTTTTCCTGCTCGCCTGCCTGCGGGTTTCCGGATATCCACTTGCCTCTGATCGCCACGCCATTCAGCCGTCCATTGTCCTGCCTGCCTGCCTGCCTGCCTGCCTGCCTGCCTGCCTAATAAACATTGTTCTAAACTGACTACCTGGTATCTGTTCTGCTTTTGGGTCCAACTTCAAGCTATCACAACATATATGTTACATTCAACCCTTGTTCCTTATGTCCGGTCGAAAACCAGAAACCATGGAAATATTGTTAGTGTATATTCAAAGATTTGAGTTCAGCATGTGCAGTTTTCCACCCTTCTGGGTAAAATCAGGGATTGTTCCTTATTACTCAACCCCTCTTCTTTTTTTTGACACACACACACACACACACACACACACACAGAGAGAGAGTCCTCTTGTTGGATCCTCTTTTTGTCCTTTACAGCTTGCCCTCACTCTGATATTTAACTCTCCATCTTGGTCTATTCTTCCCGTCCTCTGTTCTATTTCCCCTCAATGCTCTGGGACCGTCTCCTCCTATCCCCCTCTTCGTCTCTCTCTTTATCGGTCTCCCTCTCTCCGGATGGGTTCCGGCTGTTGAGCTGGTGGAGGCTGGTGGCTGGTGTGACGGCTCGGCTGTCTGGTGTCGCGCGCGATCAGGGCGGATATCGCACGGCGAGGACGATCGGAGCTGAGCGCCTCCGCTTCACCGCGGGTCACCTTTCACGGGCAATTAGTGTCGGAGCAGAGGCGCGCTCGCCGCTTGTCGGCCCCGCTTATTGTGAAGATCAACGGCAATCAGTCTCTACACTTCCACCCTGCACTCTCTTCCTTTGCTCCTTTCACGTCTCTGCCTCCAACGCTCACTCTCCCCCTGTCTTTCTCTGTTGCCTCTATCTCTTCCCCTGATGTGTTTTTGCAGCTCTGTCTGGCAATATGTTATCCAACCATTCAGCTCTCTCTTCATTGTACACTCTTTGACTTATTTGCCAACTTTGTTCAAACCATATAATGCTATGAATACTCCACAACCCTATATGCTCCCTAATGCATCCGCCCCTCTGCACAATCTTCAATTCACTTCTCTCTTTAGCTGATGGTGCAGGATGTTTCCGCTGTTTCACTCTCAATTACTTTTCTCTATCTTTCTTGTTGTTTTACTCGCAGCACCACTGATCAATCTTCGGGGCATCAACACTGAGAAGTCATTAATTTCTGGTCATGGATTCAAATTGCCTTAGTGGATCACAAAACTAGAGCCACAGCAATATATTAGCTTATCGACCTAAGTGTATATGTCGGCCTGCAAATAAAAACAAATTGCAGTACAGAAACGTAAAATATATTTGAGTTAATTTTCAAACAATGTACAATGTCTCGCAAAAATATATTTCTGTAACTTTAAATATTTTCTTAAAGTAAGAAGTGGGATGTTTGTTTTAGAATTTGGAATATCCGTGTGGAATCCAGACTGCTAGGTTGTGACAGACTGCAGTAACTGAAAGCTATTTTTCAAGAAAGATGATGTCTAGCCACGTGTGTGTGTGCGTACATTACATGTGTGTGCGTACATTGCATGCAGTACTTTTTCGATACAAGTGGAGATCTTTGCATGACACTGTGCTGCTGTTTTGTCAAGGCCAAGGAGTGAGTGATGGTTAGCACGAATGACTTAGCATTTTCACACCAAAAGTCAGAACCAAGGTTCATGTGTTTGTCTCACTGCATAGATTTTTATTTGTTTAGGTATGGTTTAACATTGCAGTTCTGCAAGCGCACTAAAGAACTTTCCATGACATAACTATTGGTTTGTAGATTAGTCTTCATCACTCTGAATGAATGAATGAGGAAAAAGGAATTAACTGGCCACTAATAGGCCAATTTTGCAGTGATTGGTGCTCGGCCAAACTCCTCTACCGAATCCTCGGAACACTGATTTCTATATGGGAATAACACTCTGTAGCACACAGTTAAGTAACTTAAAAGCACTTAACTGGTGTGTTATGTTCACTGTACATTTCCTTACTTGAGGGAAAGTAGGCGTTTCAATGTGGCTATATATATATATATATATATATATATATATATATATATATATATATATATATTAGTGCTGTCAGTTTAACGCGTTATTAACGGCGTTAACGCAAACCCATTTTAACGGCGATCATTTTTTTATCGCGCGATTAACGCTCGTCGTGGCCTAGCAAATGTGGTTTTTTTCACATGCTGTTGAATCAACTAGTAATGTTTGAGCAACTGAAACACCACAAACTATACATATGGCTCGCATTTAAGTTACTGTTAATTCAAACGGAACATGTCCTAATTTCACATTAAAATCATTTAACTGGCAAAACGGCTAAACGTCCAGTCAATTCTGACTTTTGTTTTGAAGCAGAAACCGGAACCTAGCACTTCCTAGCTCAGCTGCGCGACCTTCACTAGTAGCTTCTTCCGTGTGTGAGTCTGGGAGTTCGCGGAAAAAGAACAGAAAAGAAAGCTTGTCATTTGCAGAAGTCTTACTTATAACCCTGCGCGCACACCAAAACCTCCATGAATGTTAGTGGCAGCCAGCAGTCATTCATTTTCACTTTAATTTTCGCTACGAATGGCGACTGAAGCCTCGGCTGCAGCAGCGCCATAGCAACCACCTCACATACACAAGCGTATAGTGTGTCCACTCCACACAGTCTGAAATAAGCTGTGGATGAAAGACTCCCAAAACATTTAGGCCTACAACAACCAGTTTAATTTAGCCAGAATACTTATTTGTTTTATATAGCCTATGCTGTTTTATGGTTTGGTTTTTAAATAAAAAAATAACTTACAATTATGTTTGTCTATGCTGTTTTTGGGGGGAGATCTACATTGTGGGCTATTTGCACTGAATTGCAAATTATGATATTTTAGAAGAAATACACTGAATTACAATGGTGTAGAGAATGGGTGTGATAAGAGCATTAAAATTAGAAAAAATAATGGGACAAAAAGCAATCAAGGGACATTTAGGCTAGAATAGATAAAAATGTGATTAATCGCGAGTTAACTATGACATTAATGCAATTATATATATATATATATATATATATATATATATATATATATATATATATATATATATATATATATATATATATACATATACATATATATAAAAAAAAAACATGCTTACCACAGCACCATGAGGTCCTCTCTTTCAGGGCCATGGGGAAATGAGAGGGGCTTGAAAACATATATCTCACATGACCACAAATGTTTTCCGTTGCCTAGATACAGGGGGTGGCTCACATTACCCGATGCCTCATATTCCCCCGTTCTCCCCTATATATATATATATATATATATATATATATATATATATATATATACATATACATATACATATATATATATATATATATATATATATATATATATATATATATATATATATATATATATATATATATATATATAGGGGAGAACGGGGCAATAAGAGGCATCGGGTAATGTGAGCCACCCCCTGTATCTAGGCAACGGAAAACATTTGTGGTCATGTGAGATATATGTTTTCAAGCCCCTCTCATTTCCCCATGGCCCTGAAAGAGAGGACCTCATGGTGCTGTGGTAAGCATGTTTTTTTCACCAAAATAGGTATTTTGCATGTAAAAGTAAATTTTCTTGCTGTCAACTTAATCAACTGTTTTGCCAAAGCAAATGTATTCACGTAGAAAAACTTCTATCATGCGTGTTGATGAACTACCAACATATGAAACCATGTAATGCTGATAACTGAAGATTAGCCTGAAATGCTAAGAGAGGTAGTTTTTTCTCAAATTGTGGTGGTGGAGGAAAGTGAGCCACTGTCTCACTTTCCCCCACCATGAGGCTAAGTTTAGTCTTAAACATATTTTAATGTAATATTACATGACATATGTCTTATTTTAATGGCATACACATTGTAGAAAAGCCATCATGCCAAGGAAATACACCAGGAAGACGACCTGGGGCAAACACACGGAAAGAGCACCTTCTCATCTTTCCCTGTAACCTTCAGGGCTGGAATGTAGAGTATAGGCCTAGTTGTAGAGTATGACAGGCTGATGTTATGATGTAGTTGGGTCTTCTCCTGTGTTCTGAGTCCCAGGCTGTTCTTGCTGGTTCTGATTTTCCTATGCTTTGACCCCCAGACACCAGCTGGCTTTAAGGGTCCTGTGTTCTGACCCCCAGACTGTGTTCTAATCTAACTGGTTCTATCTTTCATTTGAATCTTATTAAAACCTTTTGAATTATAATATGTTGTATTTGATTTTGTTCAGAGTTACTTTCAAGTGTTTAGAAAATTTGCTTTGCTTAAAGAGGACCTATTATGCTACTTTTCTGGTCTTAATTTCTTGTTTTACACTGCTATAGAGCAACCTGACACGAATCACATCACAAAAAACTATGTAGATTTTCGGGAAGCTCTTTCTCTTATTTTGGCGATCCAGCACATCCTGTCAACACTTGAGTGTGTGTGCTTCGGCTCCCTCCGCCTGTGCTTCGGCCATCTCCGCTCCCCTCCCCCCCCTCCTGCAAACCCCACTCCGTTGTGATTGGTTACCTTCCTTCCGGAACACTTTCAGTGGCGGGAAGCGCGAGCATGGACCTATAAGGGCGCGAGGCAGACGCGAGGCAGACGCGAGGCAGACGCGAACAGGGAAGTGACAGCATTACCATACATGGAAACATCCGCGTGGAGACATCACAAAGTTTTATGCGACGGCACAAATTATGAAAGGGTAGACCGCTTTGAACACGTGACTTCTCGACTGGCTAGAATAGTGTTTAGTGCTCTGCACAGACACCCCAGACGGTCAGCAGGGAATATGTCGAAATGCATGTAAGTCATTATTTGATAATTTAGTATGGTTAAGCATGACTATGAATCATCATAACAACGTTTATAGGTCATAAAAGTCAAAAAGCATCATAGGTCCTCTTTAATTGACCAAACCCCATCATTCTTTTACTAGTCCGACATTAGTTCTGGAATGGTGTGGCTAGCTTTCAGGATTCTTACTGTTACAATATGTGTTGTTATGGTAGTTTCAGAGTGGAAAAAGTAAGTGGATCAGTTTACCCCACAACTGGGGTAAAGTGAGCCACATGACAACTTTTTTTAAAACAATCATATTTTCACTGCCCTTTGTCTTTAAAAAAATCTGCTAATGCCCATTTCTAGGAAACATCCTGAATTAATGGGAAATGTGTAAATTTGAGTGATAAATCACTTTAGCTTGCGTAGAGGGGAGCAAATGTAAAAAGTGTCTCAGATTACCCCGTTCTCCTATATATATATATATATATATATAGCCACATTGAAACGCCTACTTTCCCTCATTCAACTATAAACACAGAAGAGGAGAAATCAAGGAAAAAGGGCAGGCTCATTTGCATGTGGGGGCTTCATTAGATAAAGCTAAGGACAGCAAGAGTGCATCCTCAGCCACAGTGATGAATAGCTGCTGCATCATAAAGTCACCTTAGAGTAGTCCTGTCGTAACCCTCATTTGCATCAGTGCCTAGTTTTTAAAATATATTTACTAACTCACTGAATGGTGGACACTTACCGTTATTCCCGTGTCCTCTTGAGAAACCTCTGGTAGTGTTCTGCAATTTAAATAGGTTGCTTTTGATGCTGTTAGGGAGGCTGTGATTTAAGAAAAATGTCAGTCAATTATGATGATAATGACAATCACCAACCTAAATTTGCAGAAAAGCTGTTAATGATATTTTATATGGGAACCATTGCTGCATACATTTTAACGTCAAGAGATATTTCCTCTGAAAGATTTCATACGAAAACAAAAACCATAAAACACAAATAACAATCAAGTATGCAGAATAATTAGAAGTAGTAGTAGTAATGGGGTCAAGTTCTAGATTTAGCTTGGATTATCTGTAGGGATACACCGGAATGCTAGCCTGGAATTCCAGACCCACATCTAGAACGATATAGGGTCTGGCCACAATCAATATACCTTCCCAACTCAAGGTGCGGCACCTACACGTGCATTTCAAATACCACTGCACGCAAATGGTTGGCACTACGACCAATCAGAGCAATGAACAAGGTGACGTACTAAGCCCGTTCTTTAAGCGAAGAGCGGGGTAAACTGGTAAAAAAAACTTTTGCCATGGTCGGTCGGCAAAACCGAACATTCTTCTTTCTTGCTAATGAAAGATTTGAGTGCCGTTTTCAAAATCGGTAAGTGTTAAGGCCTAAGCCGTTTCAAACAAAAACAACATATCCGCATCCATCTTTGTTGTTTACTATCACAGCTTCGACGGCGCATGCACAGTACTGTCTTCATCCGGTTACGAGAGCCCCAATAACAGATTGAATTTGATTGGTAGCTCAGATTTTTCTGACGTATTTAATGAGCTTCAATGGATTGTGCCCAAACCAACTGGCTGAGCAAATTTAATTTGCCAGCAGCAGGTATTTCCAGGCTACCGGAATGCAAATTATTGGCTAGAACTGAAAACTTAAAATTATGACACTTGGCAGAAGGCCAAATACCAAAAGTGTTTTTTTCATACCTTTTCAATTATTTTGCCTTTTATTCACTATTGCATAAATTAAATGGGAGTAACGGCTGTACATAGTCGCGTGACCACGGCGTGGTTGTCCAGGAGGCCATTATTGGAAGAAAATAGGACAAAACTGAAGGACAGCAAGCTCAGAAACTGCAATCACCAATCACCAAAGTAATTGCATTTGGTCCCGAGGTAGAAATCTACTTTTAAAACATTTATAGCACGGCATTCAAAATGAGTGTTTTGTTTTTTGAAAGACAGTTGAATTTAAAATCAAAACTCTAATGTTTTATTTAGTATGTTATTTCATTACAAAAGCCATGTCTGACACTGATGCTACTATTGACAGTACAGTAATTAGGCTGCTTGAGTCTATAGGTTTTGTTGTTGTTGTTGTTTAGTCAACTCAGAGTCACAGAATTAGAGGTAATTAGCTACAGCTGAGTAAATAGACCAAAGACAGATGTCATTATAGCTGGCGACATCAATGGTGATCCTTTTACTTACAGCTTGTTACGACAGTGTTGCATACATTGAACTCTTAGTTGAACTCTTTACAGTACAATTTTGATTTAAAAACAACTTATCATTCAGTAAGGCCTAATCAGATAAGATTGTTAGTCCTTCACTCTGTAGCAATCAGAGGCAGCTTCAATTATCACATTTAAATTCAACCTCTTAGCTCTCTCTGACTCTTTGATGGTAAAACTATTTGCTAAATACGGAAAGCCAGAGAAAAATGTAACTTCATCATGAAGGTGAAATATATTAAAGTTTGCCTTTTTAACAAGTGATTAGATCTGAAGTCAAAATCCACAGGAATCTAGAGTTCATACGTGTGGGATTTGAGTTTTTTTTTTTTTTTTTTACTGAATTTGCTCTCCAAGAAAGAGTAAACCGTAAACATGATAAATAAATCATATTTTTCTTTTCCATTCCTCCCTGCTCGGTTTTACCCCCTCTTTTTATTTTTTAAAATTTTTTTTAGACCGACCCACGGGTGGCTGCATCTCCCAGGCCTCATGCCATGCTGTCTTTTGAACGCAAACCTATGCGGATGGGCCTTGAACGCCTGTTTCATCTAGTCATCCAGGGCCTGACGAGATTTGACTGGTCCAGTCCCAAGTGAGTTCTGCATCTCAGCGGCTAGCTATCACCCTCGATAAACGAACCGAGCCCAAACAATGTCAGATGTTGGCTTGCATTCAAACGACGGTCGTTCTGGGAGGCATGTGGAAAAGGGAGGGAGAAATAAAGCAACAAAAGTAAGAAAATTAAAAGATCATGATCTGAAACGAAAACATCTCCAGAGGATTGTGTCTGCCCTTTTAAAAAGTCTGATTAGCTTTAGATTGCTGACACTCTGATGCAGTATCCTTTTCCTCTCTTTCTGTCTTTATTGCTGGGGATGTTTTAGCAGTTTCTTTGCTCCAAAATTTATTGACTCTCTACACACAGGGATTTTTTTTGTTTCCTGGATAGCTCTTCATTATTCAGCAGTAACACACATATTAAAGCTCTCACTAAGCTGCCAAACATTTGGTGTCCTGCTGTTCATGGCTGAAAACACTTATATCAATACTGTAGGATATTCTCCAAAAGGTCAGTTGACTGAAACCCACTGTCATGATCTCCGCAAATTGTCACTATCACACTTATGTGTGAGCAATATGGATAAATCCATGTATGACATAAATTGTACATGGAGTTTTACATCCTAAGGAACCTGACAAATCAAGGACCTTCATCACATTGATTCAATTATCAAACTGAAATTCAGAATTACCATTAAAGCAGTTTTGCTTATTGATTTACAACATTGCCCATTAGTGCTGAAACAATAATAATCAATGGGTTATTTAAGTGTTTGCTTGAGTAGATACATTAACAACATATTGAAATGGGATGGGTTTTTTTATTAACTAGTTTCTTAGTCTGCGATGCTAGCAAAAGAAAGTATTTCAGAAAACAAGACCTCTTTATATGTCAGATAGGCCCTGGGAATTTTATGTCAAAATCAGCAAATATCTTCTCCCAATCTGCTTCCTGAACGTATAGTGTGTGCGCTGAAAAAGATAAATCCAGTGTTGATCCACAGCCTAGGCTTTGTAAACAGGGATGTTGCTAGCTATGGTGGGCCCCTTTGTTTACTTATCGGTTTACAGACCCTAGGCTGTGTATCAACACCTGATTTATTTTTCACTACAGTTAACGGATCGTGAGAAGATATTCACTGATTTTGACAACAAGCATTCTCCATAATCGCTGACTCCACCTTTTAAAGGCCCTGTAAACTCAAACCCATAAAAATCTTTTTTCAACAATGTATGTTATTTGAGGAATAAGACACCATATGGTAAACCTATGGAAATAGTTAAGCATTTTTGTCAATCCAAATTAAAGATATTATCAAAATTTGAAGTTTACAGAAATTCAGTTAGATGGTGTTTTTTTCAACTGATGTTTGTAATATTTATGAGACAGGCAACTTTTATATCATATATTGATTTTAACCATGCTAGAGCCTTTAAGTTATTTGTAAAATGTTTCAGTTATTTCCAGCCCTATTGTCCACAATGGCTTCATAGACCCAGACATATTAAAGGGATTGCAACCACTGTATAAAGAATATGGCAAATTATCTTTGACAAATACATTTTTATTTGTATAGGCTCGTGCTAGATTTCTTTATATATCACTACATATCTAACTCCACTTTAGAAAAAATAAATTACACTTTGCCTAAATCTGATAAAAAACAATAGAAATGTATCAGAAAATGTCGTCCCCAGCTGCACTAAAACTAAGGACGTTGCAGTTACATGGCCTGTGTCCTAGACTTTCAGGATGTCCTACATGTATCCCACCCCTAAAACACGCCTCTTTTTTCAGCAACCGCAAGTGAGATTTTACTTGGTTGTTATAACGAATACCAGACACACTCACAATATATAATAACAGAGATTGAGACCAGTATTCAGGTTGTTTTTTTTTCTTTTTTCCTCATTGTACCAGAACCCAAGGGTGAGGCTAAGCCAGCCTTCAGGACTGCGGTGTTCTAAATCTTAAGTACTGGCGTTTTTTGAAGGGAAGAGTGGGGGGAAATCTTCCCAAGAGCTTGAAGGCAATACTTTTTATTTCTATTCCCGGGTGCTGATTTATTTGATTTTTGAGGAAGTTTTCCTAAGCGGGCTAATGAGAAGCACAGTGCTGTTGAATGATTTAGTAGGCAGATGGAGCACATACAGAGAGAAAGTCTAGAGACCGATTCTCTTTATATTTCCTAATTGTTGAGAAGAAGAAGGAGGTAGTTTAGTAATAAAAAATGACAAATAAAAAAGGGTTGCTTACCCTACTTGGGGCCATAAGATCACTATTAGACAAAAAAAACTGCAGCAGTAAATCATGCCAATTCTTTAAGACTGTTTGATGGGGAACCTTTTTTTTCTTTTTTATTCATTTTATAAGAAATTGATTTGGAGGCCTGACACGGCCTACCATTAGGAAAAACCTCATATTGTTCAGTTGGGTAAATTACTATACTATACTATACTATACTATACTATACTACTAAATAGCATGTGGGTTGGGCCACAGTGATGATACCATTTTTTTCATTATACAATCTCTAACTTAAACATAATAATGGATAGGATTTATATAGCTCTTTATTCCCTAAGGACTCAAAGCGATTACAGGGTTCCAGGTTCCATTCAGTCACACAGTCATACCGGTTGTGGTAAACTACGATAGTAGCCACATCTGCCCTGGGGCAGACTGACGGAAGCGTGGCTGCCATTCCGCGCCAACGGCCCCTCCGACCACCACCTCAAACATACAGCAGTCATACACATTCACACCAGGCAAGGTGGGTGAAGTGTCTTGCCCAAGGACACAACAATCATGACACAGGTGGCCGGGTGGGGATCGAACCGCCAACCCATGTTCTCAAGGTAGAAAAGATTAGGCATTTTCTCCCCATAGCTTCCACTTTATGCATGTTTTGTTCCCCTGCCCAGCCCTGCTTTGTCAATGCTAAGCGGCATACAAATGGAAGTCACAACTACTTTTAGTTTAGACCAAATTGGAAATTATGCTCTAAACAACGCTTGCATTATACTTTTGTTTTCTCATTACATTCATTAATGTTATTTAAATTTCAACACAAATATAGCCTATAAGCTAATATTAACTTGTCGTGGAACAAATCCTTAAAGTCATACCGTTACGACACAAAAGGCTTACATGAAAATAATTACAATTCCAAATCTTAACTCTCTTACACTCATCACTTTTGTAAGTGTACAGTTAATCAGTTTACCTAGATATATTTACACTTTTCTGTTATTCACACTATTTTAAACTGGTTTGTTCTAGTGAGTAAGTTCTTCTGGATACACTGGTCAACTGGACAAATTACATCTTTGAGTGGCTAATATTATTATTTTTTTTTTTTGCACCCAGAATATGAAAGAATAGTGAGATTTAAGACAAATGTTGTTGTGTAGGTAGATGGCTAAAGGGGGAATGACTGATTAGTGGAAACAAAAATGTGTATACAGGTAATGTGAGGTATTGGCAAATTTGACATACACATAGAGGAAATGTAGACATTCCATCAGCTATTAGGTTGTGTATATAAGATGGCCGATACTCAAGAAGGATTTTGATTGTAAGTGGATTTGCTGTTCTTGTAAATACAAACTTTGACCCCTTACATGTGTAGCGGAAGGAGGATTGGGCTCATGTTTATTCAGCATGTGAAACAGCCCCTGGGACAAATCACACTCAAGAGTGGCTGTCGCCCCTGGAGACTGAGAGAACCACCTAAGGGTGTGGAGCTAAATATGGAAATTGCAAGACATGCTCCAATATGCATATTCACTAATATGCAGTTCCTCAAAATAAAAACAGCTCCTTGTTCATGTTATCCAGCATGTCCGTCTGTCTTTGGCAAATACCACAGTGTAAAAATGTAAAGCTGCCTTTATCTGAGGCATGTTTCATTAACATAAATAAGCCCAAGTCATGTTTTTCTTACATTTCCTGTAGAGTGACTGAGGGCTATGTCTGTTTATTAATGCGTGCCTACCGTAATGTTCTGTTTGCTCAGGTCTGCTTTACTGCGGCTGAAGTTGTCACTGTTAATATTGGTTTGTATTCAATCATCTTGTCGGCTTCTGAGAGGCGTGTGAGTGACAGATGTAAGAGGCAGCCGAACTGGAGGCTAAACTCAAGGAGGACAATGTCTTTTCTGCAAACGTAAGATCTCCGACAGACGGGCGTTAGCTGCCTAAAGTTAGACAACACCGTCTGGTCCAGTAAACGCATTGACAGTGATCAACAAAGAAGTGTTGTTGTACTTTTTTATTTTTTTAATTGTCTTCCTGCGGTGTCAAAGATCAACTGCTCAGTTTTTTCGTCAAATGTTCATTGTCTTTTCTTGTGTGTAAAGCTGTTTAAGTAAATGAGATTTCCCACAGAGCTGTGTTCACAGAGAAGCGCTCAAAGTGATATTGACATGTTGTCAAGCTGGTGCCTCTCTCTGTGGACATCTTGGGTTGTTGACGGGCCTGAGCTGCGATCATATTTTTTTCCCCTACTGCTGTTGAGTAATTTCCGCTTGTCTCGCAGAAATGATTTGTTGCTCCTATTTTTAGTCCAAACTCCAATCTTCCTCAGTCAAGTCCATCAGAAGTTGTCTAGAGAACACCAGCTGTGAAGCTCCTCTGAGATCACCTGTCTAAAATCTGGCCAGTTGAGGATTTCTTGATTGATCATGATGGGGGGATTAAGAGGGAGGCAAGGTGAGGTGACACTTGTTTGAAAATAATGTGAAATATGTCTTGCTATTCAGTGATCTTTAAGCAAAACACTTGTCTATCTGCTCTAAGTACAAATTGAGAGTATCCTCTGTGGGTCTGTCATGGGGAGTAGCAAAGCTCAGCGAAGGTGCCCAACAACACTTTGACATGGGGAGCCCAGAAATTAGGTTATCATTCAAAACACCGGCAGCAGTTCCTTGAGGAAGAGATGGTCAGCATTTCAATATACCTGTGTTGTCCTGGTAAGTCAGTGGCTGGAAACATGCATGCAATAAAACATATGTCTAATGCCCTTTAATGCATTGTATGCTTTTTTGACCATATATGATTTTCCTGTACATGTAAAATCCATGATCATTTGTTGATATTCAGTCCCCGATATAAATATGTTTACATCTGGTTCTGTCAACCATCATAACATAGTGATTTCTATATTCAACATTGATCTGACTTTGGTAAACCAGAGATGAGTGGATTCCTCTTTTTCCTCTGTTCCAGTTTCTAAATAATCATATAAATATTGAACCACTTGCCCATTTTGACAAAATTTGAGGGATGTACCATCTTGTTGCTGTGCAAATATTGGTTGAAAATAGATAGAAAAGATGTATGTTAAAATTCTGAGTTTCGATACAAACTTCTGTTTTAAATATTGGCTTGATGATTTAAATTTAAACCTATAAAATACGTTTAACACCCAATACAGCAGATTCTGATGATGTCACTGTGGGTTAACCACTATGATCGACTCCTTTCACCTGCTGTTTATCATTGCAGCTTCGAAATCAAAAAGACGATTATTTACATCAGCTTGCGTCAACTGTATTATTATGTTAGGTCATCCAAATCTGAGTGCATGAAAATACCTATTACAGTTTTCAAGAACATTTGATATTACCCAGTTTTGATAGAATGTATGGCTTTGTGGAATATTTGTCAGAAACAAAAAAAGTGTCTGAAATACCAAGAGATGCCCAAGGCAGCCTGGATTGGTTGAGGACTTTGTCATAGATCTATATGGGAATCGTGTGGTAACAAAGTAGGGATATCTTTCAGTATGAAAAAGATGTATTGCTTTCATACTGCAACCACCCTCGGGGTAAAGATGCACAGTCAGAGCCCTGCAAGGTTGAATGGTCGAGGTCATCAGGCAGCTGTGTGACATATTGTTGTGATGTTAGGCACCTTGTGGGCCTACACCTCCACATCCACTCATCCCTTCTTGCAACACATGAGGCCCAACTAGGCTCAGATAAGGAGCTTGTGGCTGTTGACCATAAAAAGAACATCAGGGCAACGAGCCACAAATAAAAGAAGGGTGGTGGTGAATAGGGAGGTGGAAGAAGTTTGGAAAAAAGAGAGTACATCTAGAACAAGTCGGTGAATGACTATGATGAAAGTGTGTGAGACTGACAAGAGTAAATGATAGAATAAAGAAAAGTTAGCAGAAGGAATAAGGCAAAGAGAGATGGAGAGAAAAAGAGAGAGCACAATTTGGGCCAAATGGGAGCTACACCGCTCCAGCTGTGACCATAAAACAGCAGGTGGATGCCATTATTAGGCTTTGCAGATAACGCAGAAATCCCAGAGCCACAGCTCTCTGTGTCTCTCTCGTCGCTAGTCATAGAACATGACTGGAAAGAAGAAGAAAAGCTATTGAGTTTATGATTTATCGACTTCAATGTATTAATGTGCCTCAGAATATTTTTTTTTTTCAATTCCAGTTTTCCAGTCTCCTGTTAGTAATTTGGGCTAAATACATAATTATCTGAACTGCCTCAATGAAGTGCTGACTGTAGACTCGCATCTGTTAGCTACTTGTATCAGTAATTATTGGACTCACAAAACAGAGTTTTTCAGCCAAAATATCAGCTGTTTTGCCATAAAAAGAGACTGTCTTAAGTGGAGTCAAGGAATCTTATCCAAATAACTTAATCTGCATATATCTCCTCCCAATACTCTATCTGTCCGTACTGAGTGCGCTAAAAATATGTCCAGTATTTATAGAGAGCCCAGGCTCTGTAAATGGGTAAGTTAGCAAATGGAGGCCGTGAACACTTCTCCAACCAACTATAATCAACTAAACAAATCAACTACAGGCAGCGTTCTTGAAGTCAGTAACAACAATCCTATTGGATAGGTAGTTAGTAACGACTGTTGTTGCTAAGTCAAGGTGTGTCTGGGGGCAGAGCCTCTGAAGGAGGAGGAAGAGAGGGGGATGTGTTTTGGTGGTCATTTAAAATCAACAAGCAGGAGTTGACACTAAGGTTTCAAAAGCACTTGCCCATAGGGCAAGTACAGATAATGTTTTATTTGCCCGAATGTCGTGCTCACTTGCCCAAGGCTAATTAAATTATACATTTTAGCGAACCGTATCTCTTAAATGCAAACACTGCTTACTTGTCTCATCCTGAACACAAACAACCAACAACAATTCATATAAGCATAGATATGACATCACACATACAGCCAAGAGCTTGGTCCTGCTGCAGCATTGTGAAAGGGCCTCTTTTTGCCTGGCACCTGGCCTTGTTTTGGGGGGTCTCAGAAAACTCAGTCTAGCTCAGAGTCAAGCTGAATGTTAGCTTCCACACAAATGTTCAGAACATTTTTACTTATTTAAAAAGGTCACATTGTGCCAAAAAGTGATTGTGTGCCATAAAAAGATTAAAGTCCACCTTGTTAAAGCTATTGCCCAGTTACACTGTAAGTAGGGAGGGGGATCATTAATTTCTATTCATATTGATACCATTATAAAGACTCCGCAATCCAAATCTTTATCGATAGCCTACTTTTCTATTATCTTGTTAAAAGAGAACTGGTATTATTGCTTTAATTGCTTATAAGCTGAGCAGAGCTAAGGATAGGACTTTAAACAGGTCCATATTCAATCATTCCATATTTAGGCCTACTATTTATTTTATATTGCTGGGAAAACAAGTTTTTCACCCAAACTGTATTATTCAAGCTTCTCGCGAAAAAAACTCACATTTCTTTTTTTCTTGATGTTACATTTGAACACATCATGATGTCATTTTATTGACCTGTGCCTAATAATCAGTTTACTGAGCCGACCTGAACACGTCACATTTTTTTAAGCCAACTAATTCTTATCCTGCAGATTTTCATATGGATTTAAAAACAATCAAATTTTTTAACTGCGGGACTTGCTACAGTCTCGTTTGTTGATCACTGCTGCTTTGAATGAATGATGAGATGGTGCCGAGCCCGTCTGCAGCGGCTCAGAGGACAGAGTTTTTTTTTTTGGGGGGGGAGACGGAGTTGAAGCGGGTTGAAGGAGTTTCTTCAAGACAGTCAAAGGTACAACACTTTTACAGTCTATGATGCGGACCAGTGATGGAATAATACGCAAAAGAAAGCCTAATTAGTTGAAGATGACCCGACTACTCGATATTTAAAATTACATCATGTGAACTACTGGACTCCATAGCGGTATCGATAAGCTCAAACGTTATTGATTTATGTGTTTTGAATATAGCGGAACCAGGTCGGCTTTCGGAACGTAGACAGCGAAACTGCGCGCACACAGGCTGGTGTGTGTGTGTGTGAGAGAGAGCGAGAGAGAGAGATAGAGGGCGAGAGATGCTGCTGGCTGCCGCACGCAGCTGCTCAAATGCAAATATAGCCGATCTATTTTGTGAGTTAGCAGGAACAAAAGGTTTCTAAAACACATGAATAAATAGCTTAGACTACTGAGAACCCCACTTAAATCCACTTGCCCGTTCGGGCAACCAAAGAGCAATCTCAACTTGCCCAAACATTATTTTCACTTGCCCCGGGCAAGCGGGCAACCGTTAGTGTCAACCACTGAACAAGCATTCTCTGGAATCCCTGACGTTTTACAGGCCACTTTATAACCTAGGCTCCCTATTAAAGTATACTGATTAAGCCAGATTTCCACTACATTTCCTTCATATTTTATATTCATGAACACAACTGCCATGACATGGTCCTTAAGCTGTTTGTATTTTAATAAGTTCTCCTTTAATGTATGATTATCTCAAAAGTTTGCAATATCGTGCACCACTCCCCTTTCACTCTCTCCTGTTTTCTTGTTCGGTGTGAGATGGTGGCAAGAGTTTTTGAATTTAGCTGGGAGTGTATCTAAGAGCTGTCATCTGGGATGATAGTTTGATGGCAGATGTGAGCTACCATTGGAGCACCCTCCAGGTGCCCTCGGGGCTAAATGGATGGCTGCAACATGGCACTTTTAGAAGGCACTACTTCGAGCTGATTTTTTTCACTAGCTGTGTTTTTCCTGCCATTAGCAGACTTGTCTATTTGGAAAGCATTTTTCTTTTAAACTTTCTGTCTCCCGACTTTTCACAGACCTTTCACTGTTAGAATTTTAAAAAAATTGCAGTCGTCATAGTATAGAATTCATTGATAGTTAATTAAGTTAAGCATTTGATCTAAGGGGGGGACACCCTTACCTACTGCGCCACGGATGCCCCCCCCATGCCTAATTTCTATCTGAACTTCTTTGTGTGTGTGCTGATGTTTTTCATTTTTTGTTCATTCAATTAACTATCGTAGAAGGGAGAAACTTGTTAGATTGAAATCAACTCAATCAATGCTAACAACCACTCACTGGGAATCGCTGTGATGTGGATGATCTTCCTGATTCTGTTGTTCTGGCCTTGGCAGCTCTTGGTGCATCTTTTGACTTTTTGATTGGTCTTTCATTGGAATTCAGTCTCTTTTTTCCCTCTGTGGCCTCAGCAGGGAGTGAAAGTGGTGTGTGGAAGCATGTCAACCCCCTGATTTCCTTTTAAAAAGCCGACCCTGACGCTTTTAAATGCATCATCAAGGCAATGGGCTGTCCAAGTCGGTTACAAGTTAACCAAATAAACACTGACAATGAAATTAATAATGCATATTGTTTGCGAATGCCTCAGCTGGATGATTTGACTGATGTATGCAAGGATGGTAATTTATTGAAAGTAAATTCATGTAATTGTGCAGCGGAACTTGATGAAGCAAAAGAAGGTGTCAGCACGGCTTCCATCATCATCAGAAGAAAGAAATCATTAAAGAGCAAAAACAAATCCAACTTCAAAGGACGGTGCAGAACAAACACTTATTTTATGGATGTGTTTCATTTAGACCAAAGTTCAGAACGGCTCTCATGGTAAATATGTCAGATTTGTTGTTGGTTGTTTGTGGATTTGATAGTTCTGGTTTATTTATTTTCCACACGGTCCACAGGGATGTAAACACTCACTCTGCACATATCAAAGTAGTCACTGTAAATGTAATTTGAAGATGAGGATGAATAAGAGCCAAAATGTAATTGTCATTGTTGAGACACATTTTCAGGATGAGGAACTGAACTGGCAAGACGACCTAAGTGCCCAACTTGAAAATAAAAAATGAACTGTCATCAAAATGATTTTGACGTCAGCAGTGAGTTGACGTAAACATGATGCATTGGCTTCAACAAGCAGAATGGACAAACTAATTTTCATTGCAGTACCAATAAGTACTGTTATGTACTATCAGAAATAGCCCCATCTAAAGTGAATAGGAATGTATGCAGTAAGACAATTGATATTTACTTGTGAATGTATGTTGCCATGCTGAACAAATGTAATGTGGGCCTTTGCTTTCCTTTTCTGGTTCCTAACAATCTGTATGCCTGATACAGACACACAGGCTCAGGCCTCCTCTCCCAATCCGACATTACACTAGACCTTTTCTTTTTTTACTAACAATATGGACATCAATATTCCAGATGTCTGGCCATACCGAGTAACTACAGGACATGGTAATCGACACAAAAACCTACATCCAAATTAAACTTGTCGAAAAGGGAGGTCGGTATTCTGGTGTCATCATTGCCACCGGTGTCACGTCATGCCATGACGATTTTGCAATATCGTCATGACCTCATAAACACCCACTCAGATAATGCACAGGACAGAGTCAGGCTGAATCTTTAAACTAGACTGTTAACTACGGAGACGAGTGTGCGCCATATTGCAGCGGCTGAGTGTCTAATTTTATCTGCCAGAGTTCATTTCAGACGCTCGCATTGTGTTAAATCTATCGGTAACACAGCTGTCGTTGTTCACACACATGTAGCCGAGTTTGCGGGTAGGCAATCATGTATTCCCGCGGAGAGGGCGACCACGCCAGGTAGTACTGGAGATTCACCGTGCAGGGAGAGCAGGCGAGTCAGGCTTTAGCTCTGCCTGGCGCGGCTGCTGAATCACAGCTTGAGTTGCAGGCTACCTCAGGCTAACAAGTAGCTTGCGAGTAATCCATCAAGTTTAGGTTTTAGGTATTCAGTAAGTTCTCAGCCCTGAAAACCCACACGTCATAAAACGACACAGTTGTTACTCATCAACAAGAGGGACCTGGCCAAGGTACCAGCTAAACTTTGTTGTTGAGCCTTTAAATTTAAATTTTATTTATTTTTTTTACCTTTATTTATACAGGTATATCCCATTGAGACCGAAGACTCTTTTGCAAGGGAGACCTGTTTTCCTTTCCCACGTTACCATTCACACACACATTCATACACCGATAGCAGGCTAACTATCGACATAGTACTATATACTATCTTGCCCAAGGACACAACAACTATGACACAGGTGGCAGGGCGGGGATCGAACCTCCAACCCTTTGATCTTCGGCCGACCCGCTCTACCAACTGAGCCACAGTCGCCCCAAAATGGTTTAAAATGCATGAAGTCTCTGTTTGGGAAAGGACATACAATTTACATATAAATTAATTAATTGTGATTATATAAAGGGGTTTCAGTTGGTGCAAAAAAGTATTGAACTTCTATACCCAGCCCTAATCACAACACAGCTCACTTACAAGTTTTCTGATATAACTGCGCTAACTTTTTCTGAAAAGGCCTGTCAGACAGAATGTGACAATTGATGTTAAATATTAGTAAAGTAAACCATATGTTCCGGGGGGAAAAAAGAAGATTACCCATGCATTATTAAATGTGATTAACTGTCAGCCGTTAATTACTGCATGTTAAAACATTATTATGAAATAATGAGATGTTGGACATGATGACTGTGAAAAAATTAGAAGTTTGTTGTAAACACAGGAATCGTATGAAGTGTAATCAGATAAGAGGGAATAACGTATTGTCAGTGAATGTCTTTTACCTTCTTAGTGTGCACTGGTAAAAGAGCTTCTCTTAATTGATATGGGGTCTTTGTTGTAACTCATTTGAATATTTGAATCGCTTGCATATTAAACATTTGATCTGTTTAAAAGCTGATGGTGGTGCTGTATGCCTGTTTGTCAGTCCATGTCTATGTCTGAATTCCAGTGGTGTTGTTGGAGGAAGCTCAAGCAGGCAATTTGCTGGACTGTTTCTTTGATGCCTACTATTGGATTATATTCTTAAAGGAAAGAATGCTTTGAAAGTACTTGTTATTCACACAACATATTGTATGGCGGTATAAGGTCTTTCTGTAAGGCTCAATTGAATATAATCAAGTTGGGTTTTTTTTCCCGTACAGAGGTGTACAACTCAATAGTACTGCCATGTGCTTGCTTGCAGTTGTCTTATGTCATATACTGTATTTTTTTTTTTCTTGTAGACTTTTCTAGAAAACATCAGTGATTACAACTTACCACACCACATAGTACATCTCCTTCCTGGGTGCTAACACCTCTGTCACTCAAAAAGTTAATCACACAGGAGGGCAATGGAGATGGAAGATGGAACCAGCTATTTCCATTTCAGTTAGTTTTTGTATTTTTGAGTTTACAACCTCTAAATGCTGTTATGCTGCGTTGCTCTGTCTACAATGACACAGCAAAAATAAATAAATAAATAAATAAATATATATATATATATATATATATATATATATATATATATATATATATATATATATATATATATATATATATAGATATATAGATATATAGAACGGGGGAATCTGAGGCATCGGGTAATGTGAGCCACCCCCTGTATCTAGGCAAAGGAAAACATTTGTGGTCATGTGAGATATATGTTTTCAAGCCCCTCTCATTTCCCCATGGGCCTGAAAGAGATGACCTCATGGTGCTGTGGTAAGCATGTTTTTTTCACCAAAATAGGTATTTTGCATGTAAAAGTAAATGTTCTTGCTGTCAACTTAATCAACTGTTGTGCCAAAGCAAATGTATTCATGTAGAAAAACTTATATCATATGTGTTGATGAACTACCAACATATGAAACCATGTGATGCTGATAACTGAAGATTTGCCTGAAATGCTAAGAGGTAGTTTTTTCTCAAATTGTGGTGGTGGGGGAAAGTGAGCCACTGTCTCACTTTCCCCCACCATGAGGCTAAGTTTAGTCTTAAACATATTTTAATGTAATATTACATGACATATGTTTTATTTTAATGTCATACACATTGTAGAAAAGCCATCATGCCAAGGAAATACACCAGGAAGACGACCTGGGGCAACCACACGGAAAAAGCACCTTCTCATCTTTCCCTGTAACCTTCAGGGCTGGAATGTAGAGTAGGCCTAGTTGTAGAGTATGACAGGCTGATGTTATAATCCAGTTGGGTCTTCTCCTGTGTTCTGAGTCCCAGGCTGTTCTCGCTGGTTCTGATTTTCCTATGCTTTGACCCCCAGACACTAGCTGGCTCTAAGGGTCCTGTGTTCTGACCCCCAGACTGTGTTCTAATCTAACTGGTTCTATCTTTCATTTGAATCGTATTAAAACCTTTTGAATTATAATATGTTGTATTTGATTTTGTTCAGAGTTACTTTCAAGTGTTTAGAAAATTTGCTTTGCTTAATTGACCAAACCCCATCATTATTTTACTAGTCCGACATTAGTTCTGGAATGGTGTAGCTAGCTTTCAGGATTCTCACTGTTACAATATGTGTTGTTATGGTAGTTTCAGAGTGGAAAAAGTAAGTGGATCAGTTTACCCCACAGCTGGGGTAAAGTGAGCCACATGACAACTTTTTTTAAAACAATCATATTTTCACTGCCCTTTGTCTTTAAAAAAATCTGCTAATACCCATTTCTAGGAAACATCCTGAATTAATGGGAAATGTGTAAATTTGAGTGATAAATAATTTCAGCTCGCTTAGAGGGGAGCAAATGTAAAAAGTGGCTCAGATTACCCCGTTCTCCCCTATATATATTCGACTCAGCAGCTGATGGTTTGAATCATCCACACTTAAGGGGCAGCCGTAGTGTGTATCTCTGTATGCATGGCTGTATGAGTGGTCATATTCAGTTCTGTTACTTACATTTCATGTAAACCGGAGCGGCTACACAGCATCTCTGATGAATAGCTTGTTGAAACAAAGTGTAAATAAATGTTCATTAATGAACTGAGCCTGCACGCATCATCGCATGTCTCGGTTGACAATGCAAATCGCTTACACAAGTGATGGGATTTGAAATCCAAATCCAGATTTCCCATGTCCGTCTGTCATATGAAGAATTTGAATGGGGAAAAGCAAAAATCACCCATCAGTTTTTTACTTCTTCTCTGTCTCGTGCCGTAATAATTTGATTTCAAACCGCCAAACATGGTGTCATGGTTTTCTGACAGGGCCTTGGGAGAGAGTTTATCTCATCATTAATTAAGTATCATATTTCCCTACATGCTGCCTGTGCTTAATTAGGAAGAGGGGGTCATTTTGGAAGGGCTTATTAACTGGAACAAATTTGTTAAAAGGAAGGAGACCGAGACAGATAGAAGAGAGAGGGAGGGGAGAAGAGGAGCGCCTCTGGGTTCAGTCGTCCCTGACAAGGCTTGGGCTCTGGGTGATTGATAACTGCAACAGTCACAGCTCGAGTCAAACTGGGAGAGATGAAGGAGTAACTGGTGGAAGAGACAGAGGGGAAGAGAGGAAATGTGGGAGGAAGGAGAAGGCGGGGGGAGGGCTGCTGGGGGGCCGGGAGGAAATGATTGCAGACATATGCTAGCTCTCAAGCAAGATAGAGTTAGACAGAGAGGAGGGAGATGTAGGACGAAGAGGGAGGAGACAGGGAGATATGAAAACAAAGAGAAAACTGAGAGAAGGGGGGATACAGGGAGATGGTGGAGATTGATTGCGGTGCTGCGCCACGTAACAGAGGCTTTATTTATTGTATCCCCATCCCAACCCTCTCCACCATTCACCTGGTATTTTTAGAATGCTAGATTTGATAGCGACCGAACCAAATATGTTTGTTGTATATATGACTAGGAGTATGGAGTGTTTTATTGTCTTTAACTTAACATGAGAATGCAGTGAATGCGTGCGCTACTATGCTTATGCATGGTAAAAGCCAGTCAAGGGATGGTGTCATATCTGTAGGTGACACCGTTTCCCCATTTATCTAATTCACAGCGACGTGATGGGTTTGGCCAGGCTGGTACAACAACATATGTTTTGCTCAAATGTGACACCCCGGGTTGCCAAACATTCCCAGTGGCAGTACATGTGTTTTGGAGCTGGCCTGCAGAAGTTTTGGCAAACGGGGGGAACAGCAGGTGACAATATGACTTTCGGACCCAGCACACTTGCGCTCGATGGTGTTTTGAGCGACTGAGCCTTGGAGGCAGCGTTGCCTGGAGCGGCCTGGAAGGCAGCAACTCTAATCCTAACCATAACCCTAACCCTAACCATAACTGTTGTCCTCCCAATGCTGCCTTCCAGGCAGCTGCCTTGGAAGCACTGTTGGGAGGACACAACACCAAAGACCCACACTTGCTCTCAGAAGTGACAGGAGGTGGACAATTAAAATCCTGTAAAATAAACATGTTTAGCTTTTACTATGTGTTTATTTATTTATATATATATACAGTATACTGTATATATGATGCCTTACTGTAACATCTACAAAAAAAGTTAACACAACTTTCAGGTTTCTTCAGGGGAGGTGAGTAATTCTACATTCACCAGGACACTCCATCTTAGCTTCCGCCATTGTTGAGGGGGCTGGTATGAAGGGAAAAAGTTAGTGCCTGGGTAAACTTTAAATCCTTCGACAAGTTAAAAGGAAAAATACGGTCTTCCTCAGAATACATTGTGGAGGTATTTACAACTTTTGACACATAGCTTTTAAAAATGCATCATAGCCAACCACTCTGTAAATAAAGTGTCCACCTTTACAGTCAGTATGGGGAAAGATCTCAGTGTGACACTTTGAGACAATTGTAGGGGTGGGGAAACTGTTTTTAAAATGTAAGGGCTGCATTGACACAGGTTTTTATGCTTTGGTCAACAGCCTGATTATCAGTTGCAGTGGCTGAGCATGTTTATACTTTATAGCTACCCTCGTATGTTTCTGTGGAAAGAGGTGGGTATATTCAGTGAACTGTGAATCCTCAACTGTCAGTACACAGATGAAAAAAAAATAAATAATTTGTCATACACTAGACTTCGTAAAGTTCCTTTTGTGTTCTTAGTATGACTAAGGAATGGAAAATACTATTTTCCATAATAGAAGTATAATTTTTTGTTTGCCACACTTGTTGTTTTCTTTTGTTACACCTGAGCCCTGTTTCAGGTAGCAGGTTTTACAATCTCTGGGTTTAATCCTGCGCTCTGAGTTGGTCAACTCAGAGCGCAGGGTTGATGAGTAACTCTGGGTTTTCGGTTTCAGAACAGTGGATCAGCGTTGGGTCAATCAACTCTGAGCGTGTTCACTCTGGGTGGAGCGTGTGCGTAAAAGCCATCGTCAATGGATCGCTGAAAACATGATTCACCATGGAAACAGAAGAAACAAATGCTTGATCCTCCCACTTCTCCACTTCTCAAAAAAAAACTTCTCCGCCCCTCCGACTAGAGTTTGAAATATTAACGAATGGGTTTATGGTATGGAGAAGAATTAACGGGGATATTGTCTCATAACTATGATCTAATGACCTCGGCCATTCGGAAAAAAACGGGGGAAACATTTTTTCTCAATAGAATCATTACGCTTCCATGAGAAGCAATCTATTTTAAGAATTATATCAGAAGCAGCAAAAGTAGGCTATTAAGCTTGCGCTGCACATCATTGCTGACAGTGTTTTATATTCGCTGTAGGCTATTATGTAGGCAAGGTATAATAGGCCTACTGTGAAGTAAACAGACTGTCGCTTCTTTTAAATGTGGATTGAAAGACATTAATGTTTGACACATTAGACAGTTTCCATTGTAGAGCTTGATTGATTATTACCAGATCCTTTGTCCTCAAGTGATCACAGTTTAAATTATAATATTCTATATTCATATAAGGCTATTTAACGAAGCTCGTCTGTGACTCTGGGATGACACAAGTGAACAGTAACGATCGCGTGCAGGTGCAGAATTACATTTCAACCTGACAGACATCTGTTCAGTGGCACAGACGTTAAAACATTTCCTATTAATAAAAATATACATACAATACAAATACGTTTATTAATCTGAATGTAGAGCCTGTTTACGATGTGTAAGGGCCGCCTATGAACGAACGACAGCTGAGAACAAGGCTACTGATCAGATAAATGATCGATCAAACGTAAAATCATCAGTACATGATAAAAACATCCCGACTGAGATTTCTATGGAGCAATTTGCTTTAAACTGTACAGGGACGCGTTGTAACAGTGACTCTTTCTTCGGTCGGAGCTGCAGCATAACAAACTCAGGGTAGGTCTAACCACCTCCCGAACAGGTTAGAGCCATGGCGTATGTTGCCGCTGTAACTGACCCTCGGTTGCGCTGAACCTGCTACCTGAAACGGAAAACCGAGAGTTTCCACTAACTCAGAGCAAACAAACTCTGGGTTGCCTTAAAACCAGCTACCTGAAACAGGGCTCTGATAACTAGCATATATATTATTGAATCTAAAGAAACACCGACTTCATTATTCTGAGCAACATTATCATTTTGCTGCAGTGAAAACTTCTGAGAGCCATTATGTCCTGAGTGGATGGTCTTTGAAGGCGGGGGCAAGCGCCGCAGTGTTGATTGACAGGGTTGGCCTTGCCTTAATAGAACATAATTGGGCAATTTTGAAGGGTCTCTGAAAAATGACCAAATAATAACACATGACTTATCTTGAGCCTTGTTTTCTCAGATAATTGTGCAAAAAGCATCTGGCAGACCATTAGTTCCATTTTCACATTAGAATAATAATCCTTTTGAACTAATAAACTCGCTCAAACGTCTGTGCTTGGGTGGTGGGGACCGTGAAGGGGGTAAATACTGTATGTTCCACTGAAAAAGTGCAGAGAAAAGGTAATTCGGGGGTAGGACGAACAATAACAAGATGTGGACTTTTTCCACCCTTCAAATTTGAAAGTCACAGGCTGCGGTGAAAGCCTGGAAAAGCATCAAAAAAGAAGAATGCAAAAGTTTTGTGATGTCAATGGGTCACAAGCTTGATGCCGTTATTGCAAGCGAAGGATTGCAACAAAACATTAAGTCTTATTCACTTAAATGTATTTTAAGTCTATCTGTACCAATACTTTTGCTCAACAAAAAATGTGGTGTTCCTTTACAAATAATGCTATCTTCTCAGTTGTGAATCAGATCCAGATATAAATACCTGGAAATGAAAGCTGAAAATTTGATCTATTGTCTCATATTATTATTTTGGTGTCGAACCCAAATGTTTCCAGTCTACAGCAAAAATAAAGGAATTGGCCTCACCGTTCCAATACTATTGGAGGGGACTGTATGAGCTACTCAAGCTGTGATGTTTTTAGCTGTGAAATGCTAGAATATATTGCTTGCCATTTACCAATCGATCTGTATCAGATGAACACTTAAATTAACAATACTTCATGTATTGAAAAATAAAATGGCTTGTCAGTGTGACTCCTTTTTAAATATTATTACTCTAAGAAATTATGCTGAATTGAAATAGAGACCTGAAGAAGAAAAAACACCCTTGATGTGATGAATCAATCTTTTTTTAATCAATTACTGATGTTAATTGAGCTGTAGACAAATTTGCCTGCAAGTACCAAAGTGTGTTCATAGAAAAAAACTAAATAAATAAGCAGGTCTTGTACTTTGCCCTGCCTTCTTACCTTTCATATGCAAAACAATAACGATCCCCAGGGGGACCGTTATTGTTTGGGTCTTTCTTCCAATGAGAGATTGCACCAATATCACGTCTCAAATTAAAGGATAATTAAAAAAAATTTATTTCAAAGTTATTGCCGTCCATAAAACTTTGATTAGGCAAACATTAGCCACATTAGGGCTTAATGGCCATTGCCCCTGTGATTACAACAACAATTTTATGTACTGCAGAAAGCATATGAAGAAATGAATAATTAAGAATGCAGAAAAAGGGGGTTTTAAGCAGCAATATCCTGGCTAAGGTTTGGGTTGTTTTTAAGAACAGCTTGTGGTAGGGAAAATGAGAATGTGATTCAAAAAGCAATTTTCTGAGAACCCACACTATGCTGCAGAATGACCAAAAAGTGATGTAGGACATAAAACTTTCAACAAACGAGCAGTAAACTACAAAAACCTGTGGGATTCTTACTAAAGAAACCTCACAGAGTTTCTGATTTCAGGTTTGTTTTTTCTATATGTATTAACGTTTGTGTGGTATCTACAAAAATATACACTTAAGAAAAACTGTATGTCATACCCTAACACAAATATAGTATTATTTCCCTGCTGTATTGGCACTGCTTGGCTCTTAAAGGGACTCTTACCGATCCTGCAATTGAGAATTACAGCACTATCATACCATCCCGCCTCCCTCCAATGCGAATCGCAGCCGTTAATAACATGCAAACTATATTACACTCAACAAAAATATAAACGCAACACTTTTGTTTTTGCTCCCATTTTTCATGAGATGGACTTAAAGATCTAAAATTCATTCCAGATACACAATATTACCATTTCTCTCAAACATTGTTCACAAATCTGTCAAAATGTGTGATAGTGAGCACTTCTGCTTTGCTGAGATAATCCATCCCACCTCACAGGTTTGCCACATCAAGATGCTGATCTGACATCATGATTAGTGCACAGGTGTGCCTTAGACTGTCCACAATAAAAGGCCACTCTGAAATGTGCATTTTTTTGCTTTATTGGGGGTGTGGGGACTCAGAACCTGTCAGTATCTGGTGTGACCACCATTTGCCTCATGCAGTGCAACACATCTTCTTTGCATAGAGTTTATCAGATTGTCAATTGTGGCCTGTGGAATGTTGGTCCACTCCTCTATACGCCGGTCAAGCACATCCCAAACATGCTCAATGGGTGACATGTCCGGTGAGTATGCTGGCCATGCAAGAACTGGGACATTTTCAGCTTCCAAGAATTGCAACATGGGGCCGTGCATTATCTTGCTGAAACGTGAGGTGATGTTCATGGATGTATGGCACAACAATGGGCCTCAGGATCTCATCACGGTATCTCTGTGCATTCAAAATGCCATCAATAAAATGCACCTGTGTTCTTTGTCCATAACAGATGCCTGCCCATACCATAACCCCACCACCACCATGGGCCACTCGATCCACAACATTGACATCAGCAAAGCGCTCACCCACACGACGCCACACACGCTGTCTGCCATCTGCCCTGAACAATGTAAATCGAGATTCATCCGTGAAGAGAACACCTCTCCAACGTGCCAGACGCCATCGAATGTGAGCATTTGCCCACTCAAGTCTGTTACGGCGACGAGCTGGAGTCAGGTCAAGACCCCGATGAGGATGACGAGCATGCAGTTGAGCTTCCCTGAGACGGTTTCTGACAGTTTGTGCAGAAATTGTTTGGTTATGCAAACCAATTGTTTCAGCAGCTGTCTCAGTGGCTGGTCTCAGACGATCTTGGAGGTGAACCTGCTGGATGTGGAGGTCCTGGGCTGGTGTGGTTACACGTGGTCTGCGGTTGTGAGGCCGGTTGGATGTACTGCCATATTCTCTGAAACACCTTTGGAGACGGCTTATGGTGGAGAAATGAACATTCATTGCACGAGCAACAGATCTGGTTGACATTCCTGCTGTCAGCATGCCAATTACACGCTCCCTCAATGCTTGTGGCATCTGTGGCATTTTGCTGTGAGACAAAACTGCACATTTCAGGGTGGCCTTTTATTGTGGACAGTCTAAGGCACACCTGTGCACTAATCATGATGTCAGATCAGCATCTTGATGTGGCACACCTGTGAGGTGGGATGGATTATCTCAGCAAAGCAGAAGTGCTCACTATCACACATTTAGACAGATTTGTGAACAATGTTTGAGAGAAATGGTAATATCATGTATCTGGAATGAATTTTAGATCTTTAAGTCCATCTCATGAAAAATGGGAGCAAAAACAAAAGTGTTGCGTTTATATTTTTGTTGAGTGTATAACAGCGGTCGGGACTGCATGTACATACTCACACACGGGTGATTCACATTTAAACTCAGATAAACACGTTTCCATGTGGAATGATCGCTTACTGCGGCAACACTCACACATCTGACCGAGGGAGAAGAGAACGGAAACTAAACAGGCTCTCTGGCCGACTGACGTCACGGCCCTAACTGACTGCTATCCACACTGAACAAAACACATTTAACACACTGCAAGAAATAACAACACTGTAACTTATGAACGTTGGGGCCTTTTCTACAATGGTCGCTACTCGCTACTGTCTGCCGTGGAATCAAAACAAACCCTCTAGTTGAGAATACGCAATACAGAAGCAGACTGCAAACAGACAGGTCTGTCGGCCAATCAAATCGTTCGGTCCGAACGATTTGATTGGTTGAATTTTATATATTTTTTTCATAATATTATGAGATTGAAATCATTGTTTGTTTTTACTCCTGGTGGGTCTGTCTTATATTTTAGAGTGTAATTACCTTATTAATACCATTTTAACCTAATCCAAAAAAAGTGTAAAAATGCAACAAAGGTAAGAGTCGCTTTAAAACACTAGACTGACGAGACAGGAATTATTTCACAACCTTCCTAGGAATGCAACGAAAGATTTCTTTAGAAATGTATCAATCATTTGATATTTTTTTCAATCTACTTAGTTTTTGTCTTTAAAATGTGGATAAATAAATTTAAAAAAATAAATTGGAGAAGCTATTTTGTGAGATATCTGACCAAAATGATTAAGCAATTATTACTTTTGTAGTCGATACATTTTCTGTTGATTGGCTGATAATGGACTGCCAGATTTCTTCAGATAGTTTTGCCCAACACATACAAGAACAATAGCCTGGTCCTACCAGACCATCGTACTTCATTTCATTTGTACAGAGGGTCTGGAATCGCTCAACTGACAAACTTTAACTCACTTGAAGGTGGGTGTCGGTTGAAGTTTAAAACTATTGGATCTGCCCAGTGCCACTCTGGATCTGCCAACCAATCGCATAATGTTTGGTGTGAGGTATGTCGTGCGCCGGCTTCTGACCAGTGGCGTGGCGTGGGGATTTTTTTTTGAGGAAGCCAAGTGAGACAACACCTTTAATCTACATGTGTATTGGAAGGTGGGGGACAGAAAAGGGTAGGCTACGTCGCAGCTTGTATTTAATGTAACTACAAGCGCTATTATAGCGCCTGGTCACTTTACCAGGATTTACACACGCCTGTAATCTGTCCGACACCGCTCGTTCTCTCTCTCTCTCTCTCTCTCTCTCTCACTCACTCACTCACTCACTCACTCACTCTCTCACTCACACACCTCCTAATTGTCTTATTAAATTATAATTTTTATTATAAATGCACCTCCCACCCCGACCGGAATGCACAACTAGCCGCAGGATCCAATCAGTAACCAGCAGTACTGACATCATCCAATTACGGAGTATTTATTGGTTTAGAGAAAGAAATATGTTATGTCCATTCCAATGGACGCAGGGTCTGAAGGGGTTAAGACAACCCAGAACAACTTCAGTGGATACCAATGCAACTTAATCCAGGCAATCAAGGCACATTCAGAAATAAAATAACACAAAACATAACACACATAGCTACATGGACAGTTAAGTGAACAGTTAACCCGCGCCGGGAGAAGGCGTGTATTCACTATTTGTAGAGGAAGGCCATTAGCTGAAGATTGCCGCTACCAGCTTGCCACTCGGTGCGGACATAGTTCTCCTCACTGAAAGTGCGATAAACTTTCTTTCTCTCCACACGCATTGGCCTGCCGTCAGATTAGATTTTTAATGGCTCCTCAATTGGCAGTTTGGTAAAATAATGTTTTACTAAATACTCAAAATCTCCACTCTCATAACTGTTCTTGCTAATATAATAACAATGCAACATGCTAATATCCCGCTATTGTTATTGTTGTTAAATTTCAGTGACGTTGATAATGATGCTTTGATTTGATTGGTGTGAAGCCAAGGGCCGAGTGGCTTCCCTTGGCACTCTCATGACACCCTCCTGACCAATCACAGGAGGGCAGTGTCAAGACAATAGCCTCACCTGATTGGTCAATCCTTCTTTCTTTTTTTCACTAAGGGATGCCAGCTCGGGCTGTCTTCCTCGCTGACATACAGTGTGCAGTATCGTGTTTCACCACGTCTTCAGAATGGCCCTCATTTATCAATTTTGCGTGGAAACTGGTGCAGATTCTGGCGCAAATACCTCCCTACGCCAGGTGTCGCGTGGTATTTATCAAACAGTCGTATCTCGCCAATCTCAGCGTACGCCAGGCCATTATTGATAAATGCGGCGGCTGAAAACGATCGTACCACGCCCCTATATTTTCTCAGTTTAGAGGCCTCGCCCAGAGGTTTTACGACATGGATATGCGAATTACGGCACAGAAGAGGAATTTATCTGAAGTAGAAATTGACAGAATAACAGCGAAAGTAGAAAAAAAGAGTTTCATTTCGGAGCATTACAAGCGGCATCAAAGAACAACAGAAGGCAGCAGTTAGGAATGAAATAACTGCTGCAGTCAACAGCGTTGGTGTTGACAAAACGATCTCCAGCTGAGGATTTTGCATTTTAGGTTTACATCAGTAGGCTACTATCGCTCAAATGCTATAAAACAGCATATACAATTATATGTCGCCATTTCTTTACATGGATGAAGAAAAAGTGGTCTGACTCAAACATCGCGTGTTGCTGTTCTGAAATGCAACCAACTGAGGGTGCGGGCATAATATAGCCTAAGTGGTAGAGGAGAAACAGATGCACCAACTGTCCGGTAATGGTCCCCATGAAATAAATACAGGTCTGCAGAGATTTGAATGATTAGAATGTATTGGCCCTTTTAGATAGCACCACTCAAAAGGGTTGTAAAAACTAAAAATAACACATTTTGCGTTTTACTGTATGACAGCAGGAGTGGTCAGCCCGGCGGTCAGCTGCACAAGCCGACCCGGCAACTATCAGCTGTGAGAGCGCCCACAGTCCTGCTCCACCAGCAGGCCGGACAAACGTGCCGGTTAACGATGGAAATAAATCGCTCGCTTAAGCGATCAATAACACATTAAAAGAGGAACTAACATCTAAAAAGTGCGTCAAATAAATTAAATGTTAAGCTGAATGTTGTGCCGTGTATTTTTTATCATGAAGAGCAGTGTAGGCCTACTACATATTTAATACTGTGGCTAACATTTTGAATGAATGCAGCCCCCGTGCCTCAGTGTCCCCCCAGCAGCTCCAGACGGAGATAACTGCCCTTACCCAGTCCCATGCAGCGCTCCTAAGTGGCCGGTGTGTGCACTATTGAATCAGTGCTCCTACTCAGTTGCGCACCATAAGCTGCACAATTTTAAGTGATTAATATCTTTATTTCGGTCTGAGCAAACACTGCATTTGTTTTATCTTCTTATAATTGTCCAACAAAGTCATCGGCTACCCGGCACAGCCTGCACTGCGAGTCCATGCTGTTTACAAAATTGCGTACACGAGCTGAGAGCTGGCGTGGGATTTGAGCGTATCCTACGCTCACGTCCATATTGATAAATGCCGAGATTTGCGTGGAAATGTACGTACACCCATTTTTCTGGTCTACGCAAGATTGATAAATGAGGGCCAATGTAACTGTATAGGGGCGCTGTTTCGCGCATTGTGAAATGCTCAATGAGAGGAGAAAAATGGGGAAGAAATGACAGCAACACAGCACCAAAGACTTACCAAAACTGTTAATAAAAATGTTTTTATTGGATGACAACTACAGCCTAAAAAACAGGGAAGCCTGGCTTCCCTTGGCCTCCGGGAGAAAACGCCACTGCTTCTGACTACAACTGAAACTGGCGCACCACCTCAACGTCATTGTTCTTAGACACTCCCTCTGTTCGCTGATTGGACTGCCAAAAAATCTGGCGGAGAAAACCCGCGAATACAGTGCCGCAAAAAGTGGGTATGCACTATATGCGGCGCATAGGGGTGCCGCACTGGAGGGGCGCCAAAGCGATAGGGGGAAAATGATTTGGAGTTGGCATTTTTCTGTATTTAACAGCGTTTGTGTAAATGATATGATCAGTAACAGAGGCACGTCACTGATTAGGCGCCCCCCGCTCCTTCGCCTCCTCCTCCCCACACTACAGGTGCTCCAGTGCGCGCCCCCTCGAGCATGCGCTGGAGCGCGAGAGCTTTCATTTGAATCGTGTTGTCATCTGATGACAGGGACCTACAGATGGAGAGGCAGAAAAGAAAACTCTCGGGGCACAACACAGAAAACGGGAAGATTGAGAAGGAGAAAGATTGTTGGATGAAAAAAAGCTTTTCAAAGTGGTTGAATTAATAAATACACCGTACACAGAGTTTGCCAACTTTTGTTGTATATGCCCAATTGTATTGATTAATGCACACTGATTATCAGCCGCGACTCGCAGATTGCCAGTGCAGATTAATGTGTCACCTGAAGTTTTTGCCTATTGCTGTTTTCACAGTTTTTGAATGGTAGTGTAGTGATTAGCCTATTGCAGGTCAGCGCCCAACCAACACACTCAACTGTTTCCCACTATTATCATAGTTTGCACCGTTCTAGCGCACGACTGAGTTGTGTGTGTGTGAGATAGAGAGAGACAGAGAGGGAGAGAGAGATAGAGACAAAGAGATACATGTGTTTGATTGATGGTTGTGTAGAAATGATAGCCTAAATGAAAATCCTGTTTGCCACAATCTTAACAGTTTATTGTAAGGGAATATGGTGCGATAGATTTGAGGCTCTAAGTTATTTTCTGTCTTATTTAATGCCTTTTCTCTCTCATTCCCTTGAAAAAAAAGCCACCTGCTTAGTGTCTGAAGAAAGTGGGTAGTTGAGCCCCTGCGCGAATATATCGCAGACCCAGACTGATAATGAAGGGAAATGACAATTGAGCGGAAGTACGTAGGCGGGTGGTGCCAGCAGGGCCGCCTTTATGCACGGGCTTACCTGGGCTGAAGCCCCAGGGCCTACGAAGATCAGGGGCCTCTCCAAAAAAAAAAAAAACATTTTATTTTTTATTTTTTTTTACTGTTTCAATATAGGCCCCTGATCTAAGAAGGCCTCGAACATTGTCATTTAAAACAATAAATTATTGACTGGCTCATGATAGGCCCCTAATCTTCGTAGGGGGGGCTAACGGAGATCAGGGGCCCATCATGAACCAGTACAGAAAAAGGAAAAAAAATCACATTATTTTTGGCATATGAAGATCAAGGGGCCTATCATTCACCAGTACATTTTTGTTATTTTTGTTTAATTAACATTGTTCGGGGCAACGCAGGTCAAGAGCCTATATTGAGTTGAGCCATTAAATACAAAACAAAGAATTCAAAGAGAGAAGTAGCTTTAGGATAAGGGATTATTTAAAAAAAATGGAATGCTAACTGACTGGATTTTTTTAAACCTGTATATTTTTGTTTCTGCTTTTTGGTATTTCTGTGTCTCCAAATGATTCCAGAAAATAGCTCACATAGGACACAGTTGATTTAGCCTAAAGGTGCGAACACACCAAACGCGTTGGGTGCGGTGGCCTAAGCGTCCAACTCACCTGATCTGGCGCTTGGTCATTTTGTGTCAAAAAATGGTTCAACGCGCCCAACGCTACGCAGCTAGTCTCCCCCGATATATTTATTTCCCTAATCAACCATGGCTGCGATCAGACCCGACCCGACACAACAGCGTTCATGTCCACACAAAAACAACAACAACACGGCCAACAATTGTGCCAAAAGACAAATAAACAGCAACTGAACGGAACAAATAGCCTTAAAACAGCATTGCAGATTCACGCCACTCGGAAATGAACACAAACAGCAAGGCAGCACCATACCAAACACATTTACAGCAGCATTGTGCACAGGGCAGTAGAAAATAAAGGCAAGCCTACATTATCCTACCTGGCTGTGACGGGACCGTGGCTGGCGTAGATATAGGCATAAACACCGGTGCTTCGCTGTACTCGTTGTGAAAGTTCCCCGGACTTAGCCGTTATGTTTGGGTTCATTATGGAGGTGGTGGCCGCACACAACCGGGTGAGTTAACTAACGCTATCCGACCGGTGCTAACTTGGTTTATCGGCTAAAGCACAGCCGCTATATTCACTGAATTAACCAGGAAGCCCATTCTCCTGGCTCACTTTCCCCACGTCTTCTAACCCAACCCCGAGCGGCTTCATATCACCAGCCAGCCGCATTTCCTACTCGGTGTTTCTCAGCTTCTGTGTTGTCCTCCCACCCATGCTCCCACCGTGCCGATGTCCGTGACGTTGGGTCAAGCTCACCGCTGATTGGCCAACGCGGCTAAACGTCACGCGCTGGAGCGTTGAAAGTTCAATTTTTTCATCTCGGGCGATGGTGCGTTGACGCTTTGGTGGGGCGTTGACGCTTTGGTAACGCGGCTGCCGCGCCCAAAGCGCTGCTTTGCCGCGGCCAACGGATCATCGCGCCTAACCCAATGGTTCCCTATGCAAAAATAGGATTTTTCAACGCCGCCACTGCACCCAACGCGTTTGGCGTGTTCTCACCTTTAGTTTTCTTCTCAAAGTGCACCAGATTGGTGCATTTTACTTTAAAAGGTTCACATTTTTCTTCTGGGGGGGCATGCCCCCGGACCCCGCTAGACCCCCACTGTCTCCTCAATAACTTGGAAAAACACTGTAACCAACCATGTGTGTTTGGTTATTAAATGTCATAAGCCAGGAGGGGCTTATTTACATGTTACCTTAAAGCCACTACGAGTAACATGGCACGTTGGCGTCCCGTTTGGACAAAAGCAGTAGTATTTTTACGACGCCCGCTGTCGCAAAGCTGTTTTCTAGCGCGTGGCAGGCGCGTGAGTGTGAACTGAGAAGGGAGCAATATAGTGCATGTCCGTGTGTTGAAAGTGCGAGGACTCTTTTCGGCTCCGTGAGAGTGGTTTTGACACTGCATGAACTAATGCCAGTCACTGCCACACGCACCTGATTGCAATGAGTTGTTGCAGCAGTGTCACCTAACTACTCTCTCTCACAGAGCTGAAAGATTACGTGTCCGACTCCTCACAGAAAGCGAATGAACGATAGACGGCAGTTAGTATGGATCACGATGAGGTAATGTGTTTGTGTTGTTGATAATATATAATAATATAATAATGACTATTTCAGATAATGGTTATCTGATGATGGTGAAGCAAAGCAAACTTTGTGTTAGTACCAACCGCTCATTCATTTAGGAGTAAACACTGCAGTCTAGTTTCGCTCTCGTGAAATTGTATACACGTTGCTTGGCAACGCCCTCGTCCCCCGTAGCCTATATCACTCTCCCTTTTAGCTTTTCTTCATTGCATTTTCTTTTTTTTCTTTGATGGTTCAGCCCCGTTATCAGTCATTATGACGACAAATAACTGTATCAAACAAGGCTCCCGCTCCCCTTCCCTCACCTGGAGGGATAGGCTTCTCAATTCACGTTGCTGCGCCACACTGAAATCTGCGACCAATACGGATATGTGACCATAGAGCTTGCACGAGCGAACCGAAAATCGGACTGGGTGTGCGACCAGACTAAAAGCAGTAATAAAAACTATTTAAAAACGTCTTTCTTTGCACTGATGGTCTCGTTTGCTGTTAAAGGTAATTTATGATTATCAGAGGAAACATGAGGCTGTTTAAAAGATATTTAAATGTTACTCGTAGCCGCTTTAAGTGATTTTGTATTTCATCAGTAGAGATATTGTGGTGTAGACAAACATGGCTTTAACGCATCTGTATTGTAAGACCGCCGCCCGGGGGGCCTACGAAACCTCTCAGCCCCAGGGCCTAGTGGCAGGTAAAGGCAGCCCTGGGTGCCAGGCTACCAGATCAAATGACTTCATGATGAATAATATCGGCAGCACGTGTATGTCAGTGTTTCATAAAAGTTATTTTCATTTGACGCCATAAGAAAAGAAAATGCAATAAGAAAGTGAAATATATATTTCACGTCACAAATCAGTAAAGGGACCTCAGCATCTTAAGCAGAAATTATGTTCGAAGTAGCAGCGATAATCAAGCGGTGTTTGTCATTTTGCTCAGAAAGATTTGCAAGCAAGCTTTGGTAAAATTAGATGAGTCGTTAGCGCCCAAAGTACTGTTAAATTCAATAAACATTTCAGCCATTTTCATAAAACCAGTTTATGGCAGTCTTGCACCATATGTGTCCCTCCCCTTCCTCTGCCAAAGGTTCAGCATGCAAACAAGGCTGAGGCTTCAGTCATCTTGTATAGCACTGTTAATGTTTCTGATAGTATTTATGAGCTGTGTCAGAGCGACGTAAAGTTGTGGATTAACATTTATTGCTGTGACGATATTGCCAATCCATCTCTCGGCATGTCTCAAAACGGGAATGAATGTTCTCTTTTTATATTAGATAAGCAGGGATGAGCTTTTTACACAGGGAAGGAAATATAATTGCAGATTAGTTGGAGTTAGTGTGAATGGTTTAGCCAGGTCTTTTATGTTTGAAACAGATTTGGATTTTGTTTGACTGTTTATTAATTTGGGTTTAATTAAATTTTATATATCATTATATAGACATCTGAGCCATCTCAATATATATATATATATATATATATAGCTCACCACAAAAGAACATTTGCCATTAAGATAACATGTTAATAGTTCTGCTTTGGCATTATTTTAGCAACACTCAAGAACTTATCATGGAGATTGTGTTTGCATTCTTGTGAACCAAGTTGGCCACAAGAAAGGCAATGGGAAACTTGAAAAACTTTGTTACCTTTCTCAAAAGTAAAGTGTGGCTACAATGCCAATGTTTTAATCTGCAATAGAGGGAAATAATCGTTCTCTTTGTGCCCATCTTGGAATTGCATTATTAATTGTGCTCTCCTGTTTTTCATGATGCTAATAAAGCAACAACGCTCCCCCAAATCACCTGAAAAATGAGTCCAAGGACAATGGGCCTTGCATAGGAAAGGCGTGGCTGTCCACTTTGAGAAACGATGGTACTCAACAACTAAGATTAATGGAACTCAGATGGCTTTTAATTAGTGCACCTGTGCTCATTAATTATCTGCCCACAACACAAATGTTTTTATATTTAGGCAAAGTGTTGATTTATTTGATTTTGTTTGCAAGTGGATGTAGATGGATGAGTCTTCATTTAAATTTTTTTGCAAGCACTAAAAGGAAAGGAGAGCAGGGGAAGTCTACCCCAGTTAGCTACTCCGTTACGGCGCTAATGTGATGGATGGTGGCATGTAATATGACAGCAATCATGAGCATAAAGTGCAATTGTTTGAAATGTTGTGAGTGAATTGGATGTCTGTTCATGCAGTTTTAATGATCTTTCTTGTGGCAAGCACAAGATTCATATTAATTTTTTTTTGGTAGTGGTTTGCTGTTTGCAGTAATGGCATTGTCTCAATCTGGTGTTATATCGAATGATTTCTAACCTAGTTTTTCTCTGAATAGTAGAAGTTCACCACTGCTGCAGAGGAAATACCTTCATGTTGGTTTGTGTGAAGAAATTACAATGTCAGTGATGATACCACGTGGTGTGCGGTTTGGCCTCTCTAAGTTAGAACATTAACATGTAAGTTAAAAAATTAACACACATTTTTTTTCAAATTTGTTTAAAATAAATTGTGAGTTGTTCTAGACTCATAATTTTTGACTGTAATTATGTGAAACTATATACACTCTGAATGAGTTTGCCTTGAAAGGACATGCATAGGAGTTGGTTAAGAAATAGTGAGTGGTTTATATTGTACCAATGTCTGTGTCTTTGTAGGTAAAATCTGTGATCACAGCCACACCAGGACAATTTTAAGATATTGGCATTGATTGAAAAACAAACTGTTGTGAGAGTTGGTCATGCTGCTGAGGTTAGCCTTTAGAAATTAAGCAAAGCTGGTATTGAAGGGCTGACAAAATGGTTCATCCTTCAGACACATTTTTCTGTTGACGGAATATAGGTAAGTTTTAAAGTGAATGAGACCATTTGGGAGATTTTGTTTTAAAGTATTTGTCGATGTGGTTTATTTTGGTTTGCCCTTTTAACCCCATTCAAAAACCGTTCAGCCAATCAGTCATCATAATGAACAAATATTCCATATTCTCTTTCCTGTCTTTTCTTTCTCTCTTATCTACTCACTCCCCTACCCTACCCTACCCTACCCTACCCTTACCCTCCAGTTTCATTTGTTTTCCCGCACGGCCACAGTGAATTTCTTAGAAACATTCATCTCAACGTGGATGTGGGAAACGCAATGGCAAGAGCAGAAATTAAAATTTCATTATTTACTGCGCTCGAGTTTGGTAACGCAATTAGTATCTGCACTGTGTGGCCTAGGGATATTTACTGCTTTGGCCTCTCCTTCCTTTATTGTGGTGTTTCTTTCATCCCGTCTAGCAGACTGCGATGCTATCACTTGCTCATTACCTCTAGCAGTGTGAGACACAGCGGACAATTACACTATATCCGAGGTTCCAACATGTGAACTTGAGTATGGACGAAGATGGTGCATCATGCAATCATTGCGATTCAAGACACTGTTGAAAGAAATAGCAATCATTTTCAGTTCACCCCGTAGAAGGTCATTTGGAAAATATATCTAGGATTATTTGAAGAAATCGTGATTTTCTCATAAAGTTTATACTTTAAGAGATCTGTGAATTTCAGTAGGTAGGCAGAGAGAACTTTGGGCCTCATTGAAGCTGCTGCTTCAATGAGGCTGGAGACAAATAAGCACCGTTATGTCCAGACTCTGCTCTGAAAAAGCACTGATATTTTTCAACCCAGTGCAAGTTATTAAACTTTGCTTTGTCATTGATCTTTGGTTTTGCACATTTTACGTTTATATGTAAAATGTTGCTGTTGGTAAGGTTTTAATGTGATATTTGCTATTAAGCATTGCATACCCAACCTTATTAAATAAGGAACGTACCTGTTTCTTTAAGTTAAAGCACCAGCAGCAAACAAAACTAAATTAAACCTTATTAACATACTATGTTCCCTAAGCCACTGTTTTTCTCTTGTGCAATTAGGGACAACGATGCATGTTTTAATTTGCTTGACGTGCACTTATCACAAGCAACGCTTAAACAAAATATCACCACCAAAAACAATAAGAACTGCACACTTTGTGTTAACAAACACTTCCTTGAACAATGGTGTACATTGTAAGGGGACAATGGTGTTTATCCTCTTGCATATTTTTTTTTCCACATTCTTTTCCGTTACTAGACATAATATGCATATGAACACTGGAGCCTGTCGGATATAGGAGATCAGACGAATCGCAGCGGGGCATCAAAGGGAGCTATCTGATCTTGTAAAATAACATTAAAACCCATTGCCTCATTCCAAGGCACCTCGTATTGATCACAGATGAGACAAGCCAGAGTGTTTGGTACTAAATAAAAACCGAGGGCTGACGCAGAAGTGTATCGGGAAATCTGTGCATGCTGGGGGTCATTAAAATTGCATGGCGCTCTATGTATTCCACAAACAATTGAATGGTTAACTCGAGGGCAGAGAGAGGGATAAGAAAAGGAGCGTATGCTCGTGGAAGCTTCTCACTTCCCACTAACCTCCCTGAAATCCCCGCCCCCATCACTGTTCATTGTGTTTATATTTTGATTGGTTGATGGCGCCATTTTTAATAAGAGTGTAAGACAATAGGCAAGCAAAGTATTGGAAAAAGTAACCCTCCTGTCAATGTGGCAGGGAATTGTTGTTTCTCAGATGCTGCATTGCAACCAGGTATAGGGAGTGTTTTGATTATACCATACGTTTGGCGCCGTTGTTACCTAGTTTGAGTAATAAGTACTTTTCAAACCTGCCCCTCTCCTTCCCATTCAGCGCTTCGGTTTCTCTAGGAGTTAACCTTCACACACTATCATTACTGTCACTCTCTGCTTAAACTTCACAGAGCAGCTCAATTCACTGCAGTGTGTGCGTTCACTTGAGACTCGAAGCTCAATTGGTTTTTAATTCCTCTCAATTACATGTTACTCTGATATTGAAGCTGGCGGTTGCTGTGAACTGCTTCTAACAATTTGTTTTCCGAAAGCTAAAATTCTAGTATTTAAATTTTGTTTGAGCTCTTAAACTATGTAGACAGGTCCATCTACAATGACCTAATGGTGTGCTGCCAAGCTTTGTTCAAACCTTCAAAGGAACAGTGTTTAAAACGACACACAAGACATCTCAAATGGAAATTAGAAGAGAAAATGTATGAGTTTTTCTGCATCTTCATGTACCACAATATCTTCTATTTCCTTATGATAATAATCTAGACTCCTGTGCGGTGTATGGCTAAGTAGACATTTTTTATTGTACTAAGATAACTTAAGTGGTATTAGTTTAGTTTAGTTTATTTATTTAGCACACATTAACAATTAATGGTGCAAGGAGGGAACGAAGCCCAATGGGCTTGTACAGAGTTCCACCCCTATCAATAATCACAATGAAATCATATTCAGGCTAACAAATAAACTCTAGAAATTAAGGAGACAAAGTACATAAATACTCAAAATAATCAAAAATAGATGGGAAAAAAAAATGTGATAAATACATGTCAAAGATAATGAAAAAATTAGAAAGAAAAAGAAAAAAGCAAAGGAGAGAGGAGCCAGTCCTGTGTACTATGCAACATCAAAACAAGTTAATCAATCGTACAACGCTGAGAGAGAGAGAGAGAATTCTCGTCAATAGCACCGTAACAAGCTTAAATCCTAACTTAAATCCGAAATGAAAATGTTCTGCTCTGCAACCTGTAAGTCACAGGGCCAAGAATGTGAGCTCAAGATCTGTCAGATGCTCTTTTCAACAAAATGCACACTACACTCCTGAACTGGAGTATAGCCACAAACAATAAGGGCACCAAGACATGTACAGTAAATCATTCTTATAGAACAATGTAGTATTCCCCTCACTATCCAAACACTTTTTTAAAGGTTTATAATATATAAAAAAGAAGTTACATATTTAGTTACTTTTTATTGGAAATGTGAATAGCTAAATACCAATGGGCTGGATAATTAAAGTAGTATGTATTTATGTATTCTTGGGTTAACTGGTTTGCTCCCACCAGTGTTACGTTGCCAGTTGCTTTCTTGACTTTTCCCATACTGCCAGGTGTATTTCACTGTATTTCTCTGATGTTGGTCTCTTAGGGCTCCTTACTACCTGAAACATTTGAATCATAATTCCCTAAAGCACTGTATGTTGCCAAAAGCTGAAAGTTAAACTATCGGAGAATCTGAGTTTAATAAAATGTTCAAGTGCAAACTGAAATTTAGATACAATTTCTACATCCATAAGCTTGGCCTTGTATACTTTAAGAATTGCGTCTTATTAGTTTTTAACATAAACTGTTGTGGATCAATTAGACTTAACTTGTTTTTTTAAGGGAATCTCATCTCGCCAAAGAAGATGTTCACATGCATGAATTAGTTTATAAAAACATACTTTTGAAAAGTGTTTGTCTTCACAGTGCTGGAATTCCATCCGATGAACACTTTAAAGGCCATTGATTTTCATGGTGAGTTAAACCAGCCATGTCCACGCCTTTGGTGATGCAAGGTTTTCCGTGTTTTTTTGCAGAAAAGTTCAACCATTTTGAACTTTTTGGCTAAAATTGCAGAGTCACAACACTCATCAGTGTCACACAGTTCCAGGCTGCCCACATGCACCCAGGTATTATTTGCATTTTTGTTATTTTGTTGCATCCATATTGGCTTGTCTTCGTCTGTTCAACACAGCAGCATTTATCATTCATAGTTCTCTGAATGAAACTATTAACTTATTGACTAATTGATTTATTAAAAGTCTCTTTGCAGGTTTTGGGGTGTTTGTGGCTCTAGAGCAGGGGTGGGCAATTAATTTCCCCAAAGGGCCACATCAGAATCAGGGACTGTTGTGGAGGGCCGGACCAAAAGGCTCAACTCAATTCTGGTCAATATTAGTCGTATCTTTTTATAAAAAGAAGTAAAGTATATGGTTTTGATAAGCTGCAGTAAATGTTATGGCAAAGAAAAAGCCATGAAAATGCCAACATTATACCACTTAATCAACATTTACCATAGCAATTGTGAACAAAACGTGCAAGAAGCAGGGGAACCTTGGCCATAATTCCCAACCTAGAGACCTGTTATTCCGAAACCGAAGGTGAAGGGTTTGGGGGTTCACCCCCAGAAAATGTGAGCTTAAAAGCCATTGTTTCCTGCATTATAAAATGATGAAAATAACAAAATAAAAATAAGTATCCTACACTGCAACACAATTTTTGTTCATTATTATCTATTACTTGTATTGTCCTCTGTACAGGATACAACAATCCACCTAGCAGATCCTGCCCCACACACTCCCATTACATTTTTATTATTATTATTGGGCTATTATTTACATTTTAAGTTTAAATGTCCCAATCTGGTAAACTTTGAGAGGAAGTTTAAATCTGATGATTTTTGTGCTCTGTAAACAACTGTCTCCTGTGTGTGCTGCATGTCTTGTAGTCTATAATTTGGAGATAATGGCTGACATCATTTAGCCTTCTGGGAGCTGGATTTTCTACAGAAATATGAATATAAATAAGTTAGGCACTAAAATATAAAATATAAAGGGGTGTGTCCTGCATGACCTGTTTGTTCGCCCGTTACAATCGCGCACCCCTCTCGTACATCCACACCTCCACACAGAAGTAGGAGAGGGGAGAGACACACACAGCCAACCTCCACACTCGTTGGGAATCGGTGCTCGGGGAGGGGGGAGGGGGGATAATATCAGACAAGTGAACGTATAAGCAGGTTGTCTGTCTGATATTATCGCCCCCTTCCCCTTCCCGAGCGCCGATCCTCAAGTGCGGAGGGTGTAGCTTGCGCTGAGTCACTTTCTTGCAGCGCACTTAAACAGCGCACATACAAGCTTCAGCTTCTTCTCCTTTTTTGAATTGCGATTTACAACCAGTGAAGAGTAAGCTGCATACGCTCGCGCAAAATATAAACTCGCCTTCAAAATAAAAGCAATGCCGTTGTATTCCATGCATGATTTAATTTTTTTTTTTTACGTTTGATTCTTAATTTTCCACTGACCTCCCGCGGGCCAGTCAAAATCAGCCAGCGGGCCGGATGTGGCCCGCGGCGAACACAATGCCCAGGTCTGCTCTAGAGGGAGCAGTGTTAGGTCTATTGTGAATTCAGCTATGTCACTCAAATCGATGTTGGTTTGGGCAGAAGACTACAAGTTTGAAAATGAAAAATTACCAAGGGTGGTGACAGAAATATCTGCGGTCGAGTTGCATTTTAGGTAATGTAGACACCTTGTTTTGACAAGGAAGAAGAAAGTGGAATAATAAAATTGATATGTCCGTTTCTGCTGCATACCATTCATCATCATGAGTTCTACAATGTCATGGCGGTGCAATGATATACTGGTGGAGCACTTAAAAATGGCTATTTACTGAATTAAATGGGAGTCTTAATTTGACAGGGAGCTTTCTGACAACTTATTTGAGTTGTTGAATGTAAGGGGTGAACCTTAGTTAGTTGACCTTTCTACTAACTTATTTTTAGTTAGATAAGAATTGATTCTAGGTGTTGGATAGTGTTGGGACATGACTTTGTTGCTTTACAGAGGAAAGCAGGTAAAACACTCAACTTTTACACTCTACATTGATAAGAAATTAGATGCTAGTGGCATTGTGACGTCTAACCAGAAGTTATATTATTTTGTAAATGACAATCAGAGCAAGGCTGATTTTGCAGTTTGCCCTGTTCACGCACTCTGCTAAGAAACCTGTTTATGTGTTGAAGGTGTATAGTTGCAAGCTCTGAAAATCATTTGGACATATGTGTCTAGAAATTGACATTCGTTTGGATGGGAAAATGGTTCAGTTTAGTCCGGTGAAAAAATTGAGGTAAGTTGATGTGAAATCTTTTTGACATTCCCAGAGCTTGTACATGTCTTTCTTTCGTATGTTTCTTTTGTTCCTTTGATTCTTTATATCCAACACCTCCTTTCCGTCTCTGTCTTCTTCCTCCATGGTATCAATCATGTCTGCCTTTCCTCTTATCCCTCCTTTCTGTGTCTCTCATTCTCCCTCTCTTTTCGAGAGTATGTGTCATTATCCATCCAGTGTGACTTCACCCATCCTGCCCTCTGGTGACACAGCCTGCCCTTGTTAAGTGGCTCCAGTCCCTCTCCTCGTTTACAGGTGAAATCTATTCTCACACACAGGCCTCAAGGGCCCAACTGGACTGTAACAGAATTTCTCCCAGCCCCGCTGGGCCCCAACCACAAAGCCTGAGAATAAATGGCTGAGGTGCCAGGGCTGGACAGAAAAATCAATGCCTGTTTATACAGACATGACAGTCCCGGCGCCCAAGCAATTCTCCTGCTTGCTTCTCTAGACGCTGTGTTATGCTGGGTTTTTATTCTTTTCTTCCCTTCCTCCTCCTCATTCTCCTGAGTTGCTCTTTCTCCTCTGCTGAGGATAAAATGTGTGCCCTTTGGAGAGCATGGAACAGTAGGTGATGCACCGTGGCCATTTTGTCCTCAATTTGTTCTCACCATGTGTTGAAGCACTGCACAGGGGTCAACTGAATGCTTTTGATAGACTGACTGTCATGTATACTGTTTTTTATTTAACCATGCTGGGCAGATGTAATGCAGACAACCAGGGTCATGTTTTAGTGTAGGATACTGTTTCTCAACCGCTGGGTAACAAGTGTTCAGCAGGCATGTGCTGACAGGGTCACACAGTAGACACGTTTTTGTTGAATCAATTTAGTTAGGTTTCTCTGCAGTAGACACAATAAACTAAGCAGGTTCAACTGCTGTTCTGAGGAGCTTGATGACTCCCAGGTTTTATTACTTAAAGGCACGTCACCTGAGAGAGAGTCCAACTGATAATAACAAATTTCCTTTCCTGCTGTCTGTGGCAACGTCATAGTAGTTTCTTTCCCCCTTTTAAAGAGACTTATTTCCTTTTCTATTTACTTAAGTTTGGTAAATGTATTTTTTATTCTTACTGGGAGGTCATTTGTATATACAGGTATGAGATGGAACAATGTTCTCTCACTGGAACCAAGCCAGGACCGATTTGGACACGGTCTGCATTGCAACCAATAGGACCTATTTGTACGTATTTTGTGGAGGCATCTTACATTTTATAGACCAAATTATCTTTTAATCAAGAAAATATGTTTCAGATTAATCACAGATTAAACTAATCATCATAAACAGCCTATAATGCAACTTTTATTTTCCCTTTGTTACGCAGTACGTAATATGCATCTTTCATTCCTCACTGATACTTGTTTTTGCTTCAGCTGATCTAGTCGGTACTCTCTACCTCATTCTATACTCATTGATTTTTTTGTGGATGCCTTTGATTATATCGTGTTCTTAATGTCTACATGTGTGGGTGCCTGTGTGTGAACTTTGTGTTTGTGTTGCATGCGCTATATGCAGGAGATTGTGTGGCTCTCGAGGGGAGGCAGAACCGCTCTTGTAACTCATTCTGATTTATGCCCCCTGTCTAAATAAAAACATAAATCACGGCCCCTGCCACAGTAGTCACTCTCACAGTGGTCTAGCTCGTCCGGCTCTGTTCTGGGCTGCGCTGTGGCACCCCCATGACAGAAACACAATTGATTCCCTCATTGCATCAATTTGTCGCCTAATCTGGTGATATGTTGATAAATTTTTACTGCTTTGTCAATTAATTTTCCTGAAAAATGGGCCTGGCTGTGGTGGACACATCAATACTGAGGCAGTGGAAATATCAGTGACAATATTAAGTGATAAAATTAATTGCCCCCTATCCCGTCTTGTGAAAACATAACTAATGAGGGAGGCAATTATAGTTGCATGTGGTCTCCTTCGGGGAAAATTGGAGGAGGTGTTTGAAAGAAGACTTCTATGGTAATTAGACAACTGGGAGAAGAAGGATCTTGGGAAAATGGTCATCTGAAATAGAGGGTGACTTTAGAAATATAGCCCAGTGGATAGATGTTTGTTCCAGCACTCGGTCACCAATGTAAAGGACAAACAAATAAATGAGGCCTTTCAAACAAGAACATAAGTCAAATCAAATTAAAGTAATGGTTAATTCCTCCTGCACAGTGACAAATGTCTGTGAGGCGTGTCATCTCATTGTTTATTGCTTGCACACATTGAAACACAGACAAATATCGTTGACAGTGTTTTTGTGGCATAAATTACAGACAGACGCAGGTGTCATTGTCTTTTAGAAGGGACTGGAAGGATTAGTTTGCGGGTTAGTTAAATACTGTTATTCCCAAAAGAATAACATGACTATCCTGCTTTTATTTTGGCATCAGTGGTTTGCATGTAATCAGCAGCAGAAGTTTTACATCACTGAGCTAGTCATTTGTTTGACATGCAATACAAGTTGTCGTACATTTCCTGAATCAGAAGACGGACCAGTTCTTTGGTTCAAGTTTTTTTTTAGATTTAATATAGTCCATTGTCCCAATGGGAATGCAAAATACAGTATCGCAGGCTCCTTGGTCAGTCATCAAGGTGTTTAAATCATCCAGAGTAAAAATAATGATGTTACTGCTAACAGCATAAGCCAAATAATTTTTCACTCGTCCACATATGACAGTCTTTCCATAGACTTTATGTTAAGTAAGTAGGATTAACAGCATGTATTAAATACTGTCCCTACTTTATACATGTATTGTTCGTTATTAAATTAGGTAATGAGGTTTTCTTCACCCGCATTCATTGGTAAAATAATGGAACAAAATGCTCCAGATGTGTTGAGATATTTGACATGAGATATTCAATAACTGTAAATATGTTACGCAGGCGTATCAAAAATCTTCTACAACCTATTTTAAGGGTTAATCCTTTAACTTAAAACCTGAACCTTAAAGGACGAGTTCAACATTTTCAATTTAAAGGCGACAGAAGCCATTCCTGTTATTGTGTTGTGAATGGGCAAAGGTTGCTCATCCAAGTTAGTTTAGCTCAAACTCTTGCAGTCAAGGGGACAGTTCAAAAGATAAACATAACAGCATTACTAAATGCTCCTTTGTGCTTGTTGGGACTTGTTTATTTACCACCTTATGTTGCACTCTATATTTTTATACTTTGTATCATTTTAGAATTAAATATATACCAGAAGGAAACCAGGAAGTGCCCTTTACGGTCACGTATGTATTTGGTTCTAAAATGACATAATGTGTTTGCTCAACTTGACTAATAGTTTCTTGAGTCGGAGAGTAAGGCAAAAAGCTTAAAATAAAAAAATGTTGTCATCTTTTGTGAAGAATTACCAGTAATGTAACTTGTAGCAATGTGAGAGGTTTCAAAGACGCTATCAGACACATTGGGGAAGCATCATGAGAAAGTACTGTAGCTATACGTTAGCAAGGAAGGTTAATTTTAGAAGGCCTTAGTGCTCACAAACAACCTGAAACTCCTGTTTTGATTACATAACAAAAGAGGAAGATATAAGTCCACCATTTATTCAGTACTCTTAGTGTGTAGTTGCTCCTCACGGCAGCTTTTGGTGCTGTACTACATGCTGGGATTATGTATTTCAGAATTTCAAAATGCCAATGGCAAAAACAGACAGAGCGTGATGTTGAGTAAAGATATTTCTCCAATTGTCTTCATTTCAGATGCTAAAATAGGTTCAGCCTTATTGGTCTCATGGTCTCAAAAAGTAGAAAAACAAGACTTTGTCTTGTGAACTTGTCTTTTTGTTGTGAGATTCAAATATTTGAAAATATCCCCCCATAATTAATTGTCAGACCAAGGAGCAAACTACGGGGAATTTGTTGATGGTGACGTTACTTGCCACTAAACTCTAAAAACTCCTGTACTTTGTGAACAGTAGGTGCTGTTAAATGAAGATATCCTTCAGTATGGCTTATGTTCTGTTTCAGATTCATTCAGCATTAGATTGTTTGGTTGTCATTTGACAATATCTCAAGAATAGCAGACAAATGTTTACACTTTGTCAACCAGGGTTCATATTGATGTCTGGGTGGAGGAAAGAACCGTCAGTCACCTTTTGTGAAGTCTCTAAAGCCTTGCTTTTGGATAAACCACCATGTAATGTGTTAGGGTTCCAAACTATTTTTGATCAATTGGCTTAATTATTGTTCTTAAAATGAAATTTTTACATGAGAGGATTTTGACTCTACAGGTCTCACATGCACATTTTTAAATATTGCGTTCTTTTAATAACACCAAACCGACAGCATGTGAGATGTTATGGATAAGCAAGTTTTATTGTAAAGGCCCACATTACAGTGACAGTATCTCACTTTAGGCAAGCCTTGCCAGTCTATCTTTAATTTGAATTGTTTATCCACATTGTGCCTATCATCGGAGAAAATCTTAACTGCTTTGTATGGAGTTGAGCTTGACAGGAAGGCGTGCATGCATTGCTGCTGACTACTACCACTTTACCGGCTGTGTATTAATGCACTGTTCGGGTGTGCATGGGAAATGTGCATGTCAAGACAGAGACAGACTCGCTACAAGTCAACTCCCTTAAAGGATTAAGCAGAAGCTGCCATTAAGAATAGGTGTCTGTTTTAAATATGAATCAACCCCTTCTAGTTCAAGTTGTAAACTAAATAATTCAGTAACAGGGATGCATTATCGACTTGATGTAAATGTGATACGAATGGAAATCAGGATGTGTGACTGAGATGATAATTGATATGATAATGGAGTTAGGAAGAGATGGAACAATAGCAACAAATAATAATGAAAAGCTAAATAAAAGATGGGGTTAAAACTGCTAGTGAAACCGACTGACACGCGGCGTCGCTGAGGCAAGAAGTGAAACGCACCAGATACTAGCCCGCCTTAGAGTCACTGACGAGTCGAATATGTGGAAATATCCTCTCTTGTTGTAGGGCATCAACTCTAAATGGCAATGAAACAGCTGCCCTCTTACCCTCAGCATTTTTAACGTCACCAACTTTTTAGATTTTTGTGCGATTAGTATTACAATGGAGGCCAGTATCATTAATGAGATCAAAAACTTCTGCTATCAGACACAGCTGATGTGGCCCCAAACTCTGCCAAAGATATCAGCCCCTTTCACTTTTTTTTCTTCCTCTCAGCATGGGAATAAAGGGATGAAAAGATGTGTGTGTGAGGGGGGGGGGGGTCTGGGCTGCATAAAAACTGCTCAAGTGCAGAGAGCAGCCCCATCTGGAAGACATCGGACCTAAATGAAGTTGTACAAAACCATTCCATCGATAATAAAGCTAATTTTTATGGCTCTGACAAGTATGTAATTATGTGCAGTGGTGCTTTTCAGATTTTATCACAGTCAATAAACTACCACGCTAATTTCATTCCTGTTTTGACATATTTACATGGAAATATTCGATTTGGGGGGAATTAGAGGCCTTGAAAGCCGCTGATAGATGGCTTTTAATGATCTGTGACCCCCGGCCTGTGGGCTCATCTGTTTGTCGGCCTATCGATCTCGCGGGAGATGTGCTTGGTGTTCTGATCTCTTTAGACAGGGTGTCATCCAGACAGTGCCGGCCAATAAGCCCTGAACGCTGGCCTTTTTCTTTTTGGCTGATTTGTCGAGCCTCCTGATCTGGAAAGATTAAGGGGAAATAGATGTTTAAGTACGCAGTTTCCTCTGTTATTTATACATCATACATATCATCAAAGCACATTTTTACCGACTGGCCCAACCGATTAGCGCACTTTATTTGCAGCCCATATAAAACTCTACTGCTGTGTATTTTCACAAACTTTGCTTTCAAAGCCAAACACACACACACATAGAGGTCATGGTCCAGTCGACCCATCTTCAGCCTAGTGGTGCAGATAAAGTACAGCTGGCCTCCCTGGCCAGACTCATCCTGTTGAGAGAACGCCACCAGGGTCACCCGTGATGACAAGGTCCACTTATGGGAGGTGGGAATTGGTGTCAAAAGTGGGAACTGCTGCCCCATCCCCTCACAGCGAAGCACGTACAGCGCCTCACAGGAAGGGAGCCTGTGTCATAAAAAGACCATCAAAAGCGCCAGTAATTACGAAATTGACAGTGAAATTGAAAAAGTTTGTGACCACGAAGAAAGCCCTCCTTCCCCACGCACGCACACAGACACACACACACACACACACACACACACACACACCTCCTCCACCTCAAGATGCCTGTTGTGTGACAGCAGCACTTTTGCTGTTTGTATCAGTAACTCTTTTGGAATTGATGTCCTGGTGTACAGCTGTTTGGGTGGATGGTATTGCATTATTAACCTAACGAAACCATAACCATACAATTGTCGAACAAAACAAAATATGAATAGGGCTATATTTTTTTAAAGCGGTTACAGCTTAAGATTGTTCTTGGAAGGCACAAACAATCTTTAGTGTCTGCTCAGGTTCTTACAGGAATGCACATGGAATTCGTAGTGGACTTATGAATTAACGTTTATTCAAGCAATAATAGGGAGATTTATATGCCCGTCCAATCAATGGAAGTCCAGGTGTCCATAGCTGACACCTCATTAGCTTAGATTATTCAGCTAAACAAGCTAAATGTTTTAGTGAGATATGACATAAGATGTGAAAGTAGCTGACCAACCGAAATGATCAGATTCATAATTCTGAAAATGTGCTGTTAAAGTAAAAATTGTATTGATGTGATTATGAATAATTTTCCTTATAAAACCTAAACTATATTACGGTATCAATGAATAAAAGCAAAAATAAATTTGCAAATCAAACATTACTTATCGCAATAAGATAATAGGACACTTAAGAATTATATGGCATTTAAAATAAGGTGATTTTTCTGGATGGCTCAAATAGCTTCAAGCATTTGACTTAGACCCTGATAAATATGAGGACGACACATAAGTACATTATAATGCAGCTTGTCAATAGTAATAAAATTGAGACACGTTCAAGAACGGCCATGCGCGAGGAGACTGTGTTGTGTTTCTGATTTTAATGCCAATCTCCATAATCAAGATGAAACCCCACACTGCCAAACCCGGCATAAAACAGGCGCTCGCCGATGAGTGACTGATTGAATATGAAATAATGAGGGTTTTCTGGTGCTTTACTGGTCATCTAAAATTCTGAATACAAATCAAATGGAAATTTTATGCAATGAGATGTATTAATGGGATTCTGGCAGCGTTTTAAGGTCTTACTGTATGGCAATAACCAACATAGGTTGTCTCAGGGAGATGAACAGTTGTTGCTGTTGATAGGCCATTTTAGTGTGTTACTGTCAAAATAATGCATGTTTGTCTGAATATATTCTAAGGCTCTAGTGAGCTTAAATTTGGTCAATTACAAGACACCCAGTTTTTGTGTGCATGGATTTCCCTTTTAAACTAATAAATAAGAGTTACTGATTGTGCCATTAATGCCACGAAAGTATAAATCTGCCTTTCTTTGTTTTTAAGCATTTTAATGCATTATTCTCTATAAATAACAATAACATCAGTCGATTTTAGCTCTTACATTTAATGAAATCAGGAGATGTACCAGAATGCTGCAGCAATAAACTACTGCTTTAATTTATTTAAAATTGACAAGGAAATGACTGTTCTTATTTTTATTTTGTTTTACACAGTCAATGACCACAAGGAGCAACCACTATTACTAGTAGGGAGGAAAACTGAGGCAGAGAGGTTTGGACCTCACCCAGCTTGGTTTATTCCATTGATGCTAAGTGATATTTACAGATTGTGGCCAGCAAAATTGCATATTAGAAGCCCAATTAACATTTTTTGTTGCCCAGGGCATTGTGGAGTATATCGCAGCTGGTAGAAGGCTACTGTCAGGTCTCCATGTTGTAGCTGTGTAGTGTGCCTATTCCCATGCAGCAAGAGAGAATTTAACATGGATAGATAGGACAAACCCCCTCATCATGTGATTAGTGCCCTCATTAATCTGTCTGCATTCATTTAAATCTCATTTAAATGTCCGAGCAATTAGATTGACTTAAGTGGAATAATATTGTTGTGATTGCAAAATGGAGTGTCATCTGTACCAGTGCCTGCTTTTAAGAGGCGTGGCCACTGTGTATCCGTAGCATCACAATGTAGGACAGCATACATTGGTAAATAGCTGTGTCATTTGGAAATATAGACAAGCAACCACCAACAGTAGACACATAGCACACCGGTTTTAATACCAATAAACGATAGAGAGCAAAATAAGCCATTTGTTGAATAAGTAAGGTGCGGTGCTGTCATGTGTTGTTGAGATGCACAAGCTGAAGGTTTGACACAGTGCAATACTCTCCATGCAATGCTCCACAATACATTCTTGTTTGTTTTTTCAAAGATCTTTTGTTGAGCTGCTGAATTTTTAAAGCAAGTTCATAAATATGAATTATGCATCAAAAGGAGTGAATGCTGCTCCTGTGTTATGCCTGTTTGTGCAACATACAGATTGTGTACACTGAATCAGGTAGGTATCATTCACATGGGCGGATAAAGTTTCATATATTGTTTAACTCTTAGGAAAGATGAATCATCACACACAAAAATCTTTATTTGCATATAATGTATTTATTTGAGTGTTTGAAGTAGTTTTTCAGTAAGATACAGACTCTGTTTTGTGTGTTTCCTTCATTGTATACTATACACTATTTCTTATGTGAGGTGTTAAAGGGACATCTGGTTCAATTCAAAACTATGAATTATGAGTATCTTATGAATCCGGTTTTTCTTCTACTGACACTCACAAATTGTGTGTTTCGTAATATTTAAAGCCAGTTATGATTTACATTTTAATAGCTCTATAGCTTTATCATTGGAAATCTGTCATTGAAAGTCACCCCTGATGCCTTTCCCACCATATTCGTTTGAATAGGCTGTTATGCAGATTGCCTTAACATACCAGCACACATTGACATTAGCTCCTATTGTTTGTTCCCATTATGTACATGAATTGACTTTGACCAAAACACACTTTTAAAGGTATGACATAACCATGGGTTTTCCCCAAAATGATTACTCATCCTCTTCTTGGTTATAGATGCAGTGCACTCATTTGGCCTCAGTAATATTTCTTAGTGCATCCTGTCTTTATGATACTGACGTAGGTTGACTCCTAAATACTCTTTAATGCATGTTTTATGAGTGTGGCGATTACAGCAATTCCACTTTTGAGCAAGTTGTGTGCCAGTGATCCCAAAGGATGTATTCTCATCCCCAGACTTTACCTCAGCATGACACTGAGGGAGAGTCATGCATTTCAAAACCGATTTTTTCTTTTCCTTTCTTTGCCTCCAGTCTGACCATGGGCAGGAGGAGATTTTGTTTAACTTAAGAAATGTACCCATTTTAGGTTAACAATGCAAAGATTACTTCACCTCATATATTAGAATTATTAGATCATCATTAAACCACATTACCAACAACACACATTTCCACATGAAACAAGCTGTAGTCTTTACAATATAATAAACATTCCATTATTGTCTTATATCAGTGATTCTTGAGAAGTGGGGCAAAACAGGGTGCAATGTTGAAAAAATACAAACCCTATGTTTAGGCAAATTAAATTACATGTATGTATCCAACATATACTAAGCTACTGAGCTAAGCTTTGACACAACCTCCCAGCTTCCAGATCACAAATATTCACCAAGACTGACAGAGGCCACAAAAAATATTTTCAAAATGTATATGAATAGCCTATACATTCTTTATGTTCTTAAGTTGAATTGTGTAATAGAATTTTTACTTTAAAATGAACAGCAATCAAGATATATGTTTCAAATTTCAAAACACATTCTCATGTTAGGTGACTGAATTTTCACATATGACCAACAACTATGAAATATCATTATGCAATATTAGCAAATTAATATAAATCTGATGGAGTATACAAGTATATATCTGACGGAGTTGACAAGTATGTCTGAAGGATTTGACATATCTGATGGTGGTAAAGATTCACATTACAGTCTTCCAATCAAACTTGCTCTAACAGACTCACACCAAATCACCTAATTTTGTATATCATCCTGTACTTTTTTAAGAATCATCCATGACAAAAGAAGATTGTGAGAGTTTCCATAAATACAGTATGAGAAAAACAAAACCCTATTTCTATATTTGTAATATAATTATAATAACTTGAAAACCACCCAAATATGATGCCTTCACATTGAATGTCAACTCCGTCATTGGGCTGTCACCACCGTCAGACAGGAAATCTGACGGAGTTGACATCTGACGGTGTTGACATATTTGAACGTTTCTTGAACAAAACAAATGGAGTTAATCTATTAGCCATTTGGTTTTTCTGTTCATGATAGGTGCAAGTATGAACTGCTTCAGGAAAATAAAATTATCGAAACATTTCAAATAACTTCTTCAGAAATTGTAAGTTGGTGTTGACGTATCATGGTTGTGACATCGGACTTTCAAGATTTGTAATGTAAAATATTCTAAAACTACAACACTTATCAGAGCCTGTCTGACTCTAATGTACTCTGCAGAGGTAAAATGTGACAAGAGGTCCTTCATAGTGACAGGTGCCCCTTATTTTGGCTGATTTTCTTACATTTTAATGGATTGTCTGACGGTGGTGACAAAAAGTGTCCCACCACTTAGAAACCTTATAAAACATGAATGTGTTGTAGAAAAACAGTTTTTTATTAACATGAAAGATTATTTAGTGTTGCTTTTGATGAGAAAATCTCTTTTTAATCATTGAAGTACATTTGTAATAGGTTTTATTGCATATGACTGATTGATCCCTTCTCTGTGGACACACTGTTTTGGACGTCATGAGAAGATAACAAGTGTCATATATTTGACATTATAAGGTTAAAATTACATTTAAGGGGATAACTGTGCTCCAGACATTCTATTCTTAATCCCTAATAACATCTACAATTTTAAATATGTTTACTTTTAAACATAACAGCAGTTAATATTGGAAGACGGCCTTTTGTCCCGCTTCTCAAGAATCACTGTTATATCATATTATCACAATAATAATACAAATACGCAAGGCATTTGTACAGAGACCAAGACCATTTGTACAGAGTCCCACACTGTATGACACGCTTATGATAATATGGAACATTCAAACCATAGACACTCTTTAAACTGATCTGAAATCAGCATCCACATTCCCATTAAAACACCCACACACAAAAACAAATTAACTTTCCTTACTTCACCTCTTTTATATACTGTAATGTTTCTAGACTACAAAACTACAGGTACGTACATCCGAATCCCATAGGTCAGGTTTTAGTGACAGGTACTTACTCAGCAAAAGCATTCATAGTACATCTATTATAAGTGCAAACTGATAGTTATTGAGCTAGTTTTGATTGAAAAATAATCAAATATAAAATCAGAATTAGTTGCAATAAGATTTACAAGATAGATACTGCTTTAACCCATGTATGATTGTGTCCTGTCAAGATAGCACTTGCATGTCCTGGTGAGAAGCAAATGATTTCTGATGGCCATCCAGGCCTTTTCCTTTTTGAAAAGCCCGGATCAAATGGGCTCAATCTTGTCAGTGCCTAAGCGGGAGAGCTTCCCACATGAACAAACGATTGATTGACAGGTACACATAGGCTGGCTTTTTAATTTTTGTGCCTCGCTTCAAATTAAACCTCTACCTGAGATAAAAGCAAAGGCTATCCTGCATCGAGAGTCCAAATGATAGGAAAGGGAAATTTTGATTAGAAAGGACTAGGGATTTCCATTATCCCAATAGTGCTGATGGGTGACATTTTTTTCCTCTGCAGATAAAATAGTGATGACAATTGTCTATTTCGGGATTTTGTCAGTATAAGTCGAACTGATAAAATAACTGTGGTTTGGAGTGAATTAAGTAGTCTTTTAATACAGCTGTGATCTTACAAATATGTATTAAATTATACGTACTAAAGCCATACTAAAAGTAATACATGAGAAAAAGTTTGATGTTAGAAAAAATTGTCAGGAAATATAAAACATATTATTTGTGTTATCTATTGAAGTTTCACATCCACATTGGAGTGCAGTTGGCCCAAGCAGACATTAACAAACACGAATGTACGCACAACATTCTGTCAGGTGCTGCAAAGAATGAATTGCAGGCATCACTACTCGGTTCTAATACATACATTGCCTTAAACAGCTGTTTGTTGTGTGGGCCTCTGTATGTGTGACAAGACTGAATAGTCACCAGAGAGCAATAGTTACTGTGCTGCTGCTTTTTATTGTGTGTTCTTTATGAGACAACATACATTAAACCCGCTGTAGCTGCAGTAAATAAAGCGTGTTGTAAAAGTATGTTCGTGAAAGAGCTTGTAAACATAAACAGCCGCAATGAGGTCAACATCAAAGTAATTGTAATGCTGTGTGAGCAATGAAATACGATTTAATGCTTCCGGACAAAAAAGCTTTGCAGTGTACTTGGAAAGGCCAAAACCCGTTGTAGTTGGCAGTGACATAAATGCATGAAACCTTAACTGGCCTTTGTTATTCTAGTCTTAACCTAACTTCAAGGCCCACAGTCGTATTTTCGTATTATGTGATCTCTCACAAAGTGGTCTTATTGTTCACACTGCCAATGCATCACCAATCCCTTAAAGAAGAGACCTAACATTTACAACCCTGTTGTCCAATGCCAGTATTCAGTGCCAATTAGGGCTGGCCCGAATGCCATTTTTCAGGCTTCGAATATTCGTTGGTTTTTCTGAGCGAATATTCGGATATTCGTTCCAGAAAAAAACACCATCAAACCAACATTAATAATGCCAATGTACTCACTGAAACCGAGTGTGTGAGCCAAGACAGCAAGCTGCGTAGTTTGTTGATGCTTTAATAACTTTCGAACGGTAGTAAATTCGGAGTTCCTTACTTTTTCCCCGTGGAGGCAAACAGCTGTTTTTCCGTTCCAAATCAGCTGTCCTCTGCGCCATCGTAACCCGTACATGAGCTTATCAATTCATCTAGGAACGTGCATCTTTTCGGCGATTTATAAACCCTACAAAGATCCAATATTGATAGTCTTTTGTGTCCATATTATATCCATTATTGACCGCGTACTCCCATGAAGCAAGCAAGTCACTGTTGATGATGGGCGATAGCAGCGCTGCATTAGGAACGTAAACAAACAGCTAAGGTAAGCTAACGTTAGCATTACGCCAAGCATTAGGCTACTTTTCCTTCCAAAATCGCGCTAATGTTGTGGTATAGAGTTAAGAGGAACACATACTCTATTCTTCCTCCATCTCTCTCTCCCTACTGCGCTTGGTGCCGCTTTTAGTTTGCCTCGCTCTGGTAACATCACGTAGCCTACAGCTGATATCACCGGTTGCGCTCTGAGAAGACAGTGGCCAACTAGGTCAAAGTTCAAATAATTTGATCATATATTAAATGAACGTCTAATGTGTATTTTACAATTGTTGTATAACTTGTGTAATTATTATTTTCTGACTAAATATGTTGCAGTTTGAGGTACTTTTGCAAAAAATAAAATAATAATAATATCCCGAATACTGAATTGAGCTCCGAATACTAATTTAACAAACGAATACTCGGATATTCAAATAATTCGGGCCAGCCCTAGTGCCAATGCAGGAGAAGTGTAGCTTTGGCAGAAATATAACGGTGTAGAGGTTGGAAAGGTGTATGGATGTATAGCACGTCTCACTTTCTATTCTCATTTTCTTTCCCTATATTTACTCGTACCATAGTTGCCATGCACAATTATTGTAGAAAGCAAGACTTTAAAAATGTTTGCATTAGATGTTGAGAAAAAAAAGTTGATGAACACGTTTAAAGGACTATAACGTCATGTAAACAGTTTTTTTCCCCATAAACAATTTTTATTGAATTTTATCTTTTTTCCAAACAAACATCAAACATTTATAACCCTCACCCACCCCACACCCCAAACAATCCTTGGACATTCTATGATGACAGTTTAAGGTGCAAAACTTTTTTGAAGACCTTTTTATTAGGGATGTGAACAATGTGTTGATTCTCGGCTCGATTTTCGACACGTGCTCAAGACGACTCTAAAAATAGAAATCGGTAAATCGGGTGTTTTACTTTATTAGATGTTTTGGGGACATGGGAGACGTCCATGATGCGAGTTCACGTGTGGTTACGAGCGCGCTGCAGGTGCTTCATTTCTGCAATGTGCGCGCAATAAATATCCTGTGTGGGTCAACAGTGCAGTGCAACATATGCAGCATAAAGTTATAGCATTCATCTACGACCGTGATGTTAAATCACCTTCACACAAAGCCTCCGCCCGGGCAAAGCAGCGAGTAGCGCTGTGACTGTGACGATCACCGGGAGACCTCGCAAGTAGCCTATGAGTGAGTGAGCTGCCGTGCAGAAAAACTCTGTGGTTTGTTGAATAAAATGATGTCCGGGGCTATCCTGCCCGTTAACGTTGTCTACTGGAACGGCTTCCGCGATCTGTTTGTATGTCTCAAGTCAAAATACACAGAGCCATGTCGGCAAGCTGACAGTGTCACTGAAGGGACTGTACAGTGAGCTCCCCTCCGTTAGTTTCTGTTTTCAGCCGAGTAAGTTACATTCACCTCCGACGCATGGACAGCGTTTTTAAAATTAAAGCCTCTCATTTTATTATCAAAAAGTCTTTGATGCAGATGAATTCTGAACACACACAGCGTGCGGCACCAGTGTTGTTTAAAGGAAAGCGCAGTTTATCACCACAACTACGTGCCGCTGCCGCAAAAAAATGCACACTGCCTTTTTTTTTAATGGCACAGTAAATCGATCGATTTGTCGATTCATGCCTCCGACACGCAAATACTGAGTCGTTTAACATCCCTACTTTTTATCAAGATGTAACTCACAGGTCAGACATGGGGTAGTGTACAGCTGATGCTAATTTAAGTTTATTGATTCTTGTTTTTAATGCTAGAATCCACTTAAATGTTTGAAATGTGACTCTGTAAAAGTAACACTTTTGCAATGAGATCAAATAATTCAAACATTTGATTTTCTGCAACTTACTTGAATTTGTTCACTGAGACAGAAATGACAGCCAACTTTGAGATTCCTTTTACTGATCACGTTTCATTATGTTTGTCAAAAGAGCTTGTGCCATTACCATGAGTAATATCATAAGTTATGAATGAGGCAAACGGCAAATGGCATAACACATCAACACTCAGGGCATCAGCGCTCATTTATGGCTGTTTGAGTGCCACTGCACACTACACCGGCCTTGACAGCATTAGACGAAGAGCCAAATGAGCTTGACGTACACTTCTCTCCCTTCAACATGACTTCATTTTATAATGTGATGCTGGCCTTGCTGCAACCCAACTCCTGTCAAGCTGTTACAGTCTTAACCCTCCACACACACACATACACACTTACTCGGATAATCAGCGGAAAAGTTGACATGGCCCCATCAACATCAGATGTTTTGTTTCTTTCAAGCATGTTTTTAGGATTATCACATAAAAGGAACTAAAGGCCGTAGTCTGTCATGAGCACTGTAGGGGGATTTGTGGATCATTATATCTGCTGCTCGCTAACATGGGGCTTTAGGGAGAAAGCTGGGCCCCCCTGCCAGGGAACTTAGTCAAGGGGCTGAAAAAGTTTTGTCATTTGATGTTTTACATTTTGTCATTAGCAGCCGTCTTTTCTGATTAACAGTGTTGGCCCTTTGGTTCACCCCTTTCTGCTTGCTCCTATTAGCTCGTTCAGCCTTCTTATTTTGGGACATATCACTTAAGGTTCCTATAGCCGGAGACATCTCAGTCAGCATTAACAAGTGTGAAAAACATATTCCCAAAATAGCAGAACATCCATTCTCTACACCAAAATGGGTGGTGAAACTAGGAGCAAGTGGAGTACAATGGAACAGAACAGTGCTGTCGGAAAAAAAAATTGAATATTTGACTTGTGTACATATATAAAAAAAAAGTATTTTTACCAATCTGCTCACAGGATCATTTATTCATTTGAGGTGAAACCATAGCAGCGCCTCACATGATGAAAGAAAACATCCAGACGATGAGACCGATAAGTCCTCAACATCTAAGAGGGAGGTTTGAAAAATATTTGGATTCCATTCATCAGACTTAAAGGCACACAATGCCTTATTTTGGAGATAAAAATTATAGTCAGATAAAAAAAATCCCTCTCAATGATCACTTCTGCCCCACTAGGATGCGTGGTGGTGTGTTTATCTGCACAGTCCAAAACATTTACCTTTTTGAATTCTGCACATGTTTTAGGTAAACGTTCTTATTGGGTAACTTTCTTTTTTGTTTCTTTTTAGTCTTTATATGTGTTGTGTTTTATATCAATTTCAAATATTTTTACTTTCTGTATTCATCTTTCACTTACATTTTGTGTGTGAAGCACTTTGTAACTGTATGTTTTTAAAAAGTGCTAAATACTGACTTGCTTTTACACTTTTTACAGAACTGAACAGCATATATTGTTGCAAATCGGAAGGTAGGGAGATATGGATGGGGAGAACTGGCATGGGATGAAATAATTAAAAGGGCTAGTACCTACATTAGTTAATAGTACACTAAAATGAGATTGCATTGAAAGGAGGCTCTATATTGGGGGTTGCTCACACTTATGAGGTTTACAAAATAATCCACTGACAAGTGACCACAATAGGCACTCTCTCCTGAGAAATAGCTGCAAAACATTTATAAATTCATATTCTTAAATATTGATGTAGATAATTCATTAAGATAAACCAAAAAATAAAGCTAATTGCATTTTCTTTTTCAGGCATTATGCTCAAATGCAGACATTTCCCTCTGTTGCCTGGCAAGTAGTCACTCGCGAAGCTTACTTATCACTGTGACTGACAGTTCTCAAGTTGGAAAGTCTAATTTCTGTCTGTGTTTGATTGTTTTGTCAGCTTTTATCTGGGGACCCCCTTTTTGGTACCTTGAAAGGACATGTCTGTCAAGATGATTGACAGGCCTCAGGCCCTGTGTGGAAAAGCAATGCTTCCCAGCAGCTCTCTCTGCATCTGTCCTCTAGAATAGGGTAAATCAAACCCAGTTTTCCACAAATGATGCATAATTTATTGTCAAAGGGGTGTAGGTTTATTTTGCAATGGTGCTTTAAGTCCTTCAGTTGCAGTAAACGGCTCCATTTCCAAGAACCATAAAAGAGCCAACATCTTATGTGGTTATACCATATATATATATATGGTGTAACCACATAAGATATATATATATATATATATATATATATATATATATATATATATATATATATATATATATATATATATATATATATATATATATATGAGTTCAATGAATGAGTTCAATTTCATGGCATTTCATCCAATATTATTTTCTCAAACCCACAGATGTCAACCCCCATGTTGGCACTAGAAGAAAAGTCAGAGGATCACCACAGCTGGTATGATTTAACATATGGGGACCATGAGCGACTGTCCATCCTTCTAATCATTAAGATATTTTTGTGTGAACCGATGTGGGAGAAAGATTGACAGACATTGTCATCTGTTATGTCACTTAAAACGATGGGTTACAAATAATACGTAAAAATGTACAACCATAGTGGGCAAATAAAATTAAATAGTATTCTTTCTTGTATGTTGACAAATCACTAAACCATTGCTCACTGCTACGGTGGCGCTGAGCATTCACCAAATAAAAAAAAAGTTTCACAGCTAATGTAGCCGTTAGCACACTCAGGATCTCGTAATGACGAGATAAGGATCTCGTCATTACGAGATAAAGATCTCGTCATTACGAGATAAGGATCTCGTAATGACGAGTTAAGGATCACCCTCTCATTCATCAATAACGATGCCTGTGTGTGTGTGTGTGTGTGTGTGTGTGTGCAGACGAGGTGAACCTAGCCATAGGCAAACGTAGGCAATTGCCTTGGTTTCCGGACTACAATGGGCCCCATAATCAATACAATTATTTTAAATATGTTTTTACTGTTCATTCATTAATCATGGACACTCTTTCGGCTTTACGCCCGTGATCAGCTGCTGAGGTCCGACTGGGCTTTTCTCCTGAACAGTCCAAGTGACTGCATATCTGCGCAAAGTTGACATGGCTATATACTCATTGTCATGCCCTCCTTGTAGAAAGTTCATATGTGTTTGTATGAGTCAAGGATCACACCGAGTTTAAACGACTGCATTTAATCCAAGCTTTCAATAAAACTGTGCTTCGATACAGTAACAAACAGGAGGTAAAAGTGAACTAGCCCACCGGGCATTCTGATTGGATGAGGCAACACAGTATGGTGGCTCCGGTGGCTCATAGTGAACAAACTGCATATATTTTAACCAAATGCTAATGTTTGCACACTCATGCCTATGGCTAGGTTCACCTCGTCTGCACACACACACAGACACACACACACAGGCATCGTTATTGATGAATGAGAGGGTGATCCTTATCTCGTAATTACGAGATCCTTATCTCGTAATTACGAGATCTTTTCTCGTAATTACGAGATCCTGAGTGTGCTAACGGCTACATTAGCTGTGAAACTTTTTTTTATTTGGTGAATGCTCAGCGCCACCATACACTGCACCAAACTTCATGCAAATTATATAAATACAATTATTTTACAGTATTAAGTGTAAAAATGTTGAAGATGTATCCTGATTTTGACTGTTTTATCGTGAAGGTAAAGCCACTTTCAAGTTGTTTGTATTTGATTTCCAAACAAAAAACATGGATCCAGTGTCCTTCCCTGTATTACCCCTCATGTCTGTTCCCTGCTTACCAAGCTCAGCAAAGCTGTTCATTAGTGATCTAGTAGGATCATTAACATAGTGACATTATTGGACCTTGTTGTTTACATAAAGTGTCCTAGGTGAACTGGTACACAGTGTTTGATTGCAATGTTGCTCAACTTGGATTTGGGAATGGAATTGGAGCAGGCGTCACTGAATTAATTTAGTTGGACACCTTGAGACAGATGAGGCCATCAATGCATTGAATTCCATTGTGTTCTTGGCAACCGTGGCTCTCAGAGCACAGCTTGCCACTATTTGTGTAACTTTAACTTAGCCTAACAACATTCTTGCGCACATTGCATCTAAGTAGCTTGTTCTAATTCGCTTTCTTGAATCATGCTTTTTGCACAGTCTGGATGTAATTAATCATGAAGGACTATAACCAATCTCAAAGGGTTGTATTGATTGATTGGCTGATTTTAAGCATCAAATTCTGCATACAGGTGTTGAGGAGTACAAATGAATGTGTGGACAAAGTTGAGAAAACCTTCTTTTAGCTCCAGAGGGACCTTTTTGAAATCAGATAAATTGCCTCAAGTGATGTTACTTGTGTCAGAATCTGTTTGGGCTGAAGACTAAAAGCTAAAAGTTTGAAAATAAAATACATCTGGGGCTGTGGAGCTATAAATAAGTGAGTGTAGCAGACCTCTGTAGTCTGCTCCTCATCTCTGCTTGAGGCTAGCGGTTCGAGGCTGATGCACCTGCTGGTTAAATACCAAACTTTGCTATCTAAACTTAACTGTCAGTTGTCCAGTTGCATTGTGGGTAATGTAGGCCTCAAGTGTTGATGAGTGGGAACAATCCATATACTGTATACTAAAAATGTCCATCAGGATCCAATAATGTTAAAAGAGTGCTATGCTAAATAAGTGTAATACACTTTACAGTATAAGTAACTGGATCGTACGACAGGTTTGGTGGACCAAATAGTGTTACCTTTTCTGAGACTTCTAACCAAAAATTGTTCAAACTGCTCACTAAATGGTTTTATTAACACTCAATTACAGGCATATCAGGGCTTTATTTAAAGAACACTATTCAAATCAGACTAATGTATCCTAAATCTCTAATCTTTTTAAAGTCTGTCTCAGTTGTTATTCATGTATAAAGTCCAAGTAGTTGCCGTTCATTAGCACTATGTTTTAGAAGTGAAGTGAATATGCCACAACTTAGTATTTTATTGTCCGTGTGATACTTTTCTGAGACGCATGGAGAAGAATATATGCTGTTTTGCAAAGGTGTACATGTTTGTGTGGTGGTATCTGTTGGCTTAACTGTGTGTGTGTGTGTGTGTGTGTGTGTGTGTGTGTGTGTGTGTGTGTGTGTGTGTGTGTGTGTGTGTGTGTGTGTGTGTGTGTGTTCTTCAAGTAGCAGTTCTTCCACCTGACCCACAGCTCCATAGGGCTTTATCTCTGCTGGTGTTCCACATTATTGATAGCTGCAGTGATATTGACAGGCGATGTGGTGGCAGGAAAGGGAAAATAGGAGTTTGATATGACATATTGTGCTTCTCAGCAGGTCCCATAAATAACCTTGACACATTTTTGTATGCATGGGAAGGCCTCTGATTCAGCCTCCCATAAAAAATAAACTTCTATTATGGAATGTATTTGTCAAGTGGTGCAGTGATGGATGGACTAGTGTTTAGCCCTTGGCAGGTGGATGGGACCCGCCACAGCAAGACACAGCAAAGGCTTGTGGGGAGGATCTGCTAAGCAACTGTGGGTGGGAGGTGGAGGGGTGTCGATGCAATTATTCAGCATGAAAGGATCATTTCAGCACCTGCCTTCTCTTTCCCATCATGCATTATTGCGGCAAGATATTTTCCTCCTGTGCTTTAACAGAAGTGTAGATGAGAAATAGAAGCATTAGTGAACACAACAGCAGCATTGTGAAGACACAGTTAATTGATTGATCAAAATGTTAATCAGTGTTTTGAAGGACCAAATAATACAAATTATCATGAGATAATCAGTCAGATTTAAAGAAAATCATAAAAACATATTCTACTCCAGAGAAATTGTTTGTTGTCCTGACTTTTCTTTAATCATTACTATTTCCTTGTTAAATAATTATAATTGTATTTATTTTAGGATTTAAAATATAATACATTGATATGTCCCCAACACATGGAAAAAGGTCAGGAACATTTTTATATTATTATTTCCACATTCTGCTCCCTCACGATACTCTTGATCTTACAGTTTACTTGTTGCATTGACAGTATATATGCTGTATGCATGGTCTTTGCATACACAGTGTGGCATTGTGCTTTTATTGTTTTCAACAAGACAGTGAAAGGAGAACAACATCCCACTTGCCCGCTTAAGCCGTTCTTGCTTGGCGTCATTGATTCATTTTCCTGCCTTAGGGCCCCACTGGGCATGTTGGCTTTCATTTCATGACTTCTCTTCCCTGGCTGTAGAGACAGCTTGGAAAAACATGCGCGCAGGCACACAAAGAACAGATACAGCAAAGAACCAATTCTGCATATAATGGACCATTTAAAAGCATTAATTCTTGTTTTGAACAGTCTCATCAAAAGTTTCTGTGATTATGTGGACGGCTCAGCTTCTTGAAGGCAACTTGACAATGGATTTGTCCAGGACAAGTCTGTAATCCCATTTAATGATAGTTTTTTGCATACTGTGCTAACATAGTATGTAAAAGCTAACAGAGGCATACGCACATGCTCACAATGGCGATGCTAACATTCTAATGTTCAGCAGGTATCTGTTTTTTTTTTCTTACCATGTTCACCGTCTTAGTTTTGTAGAATATGATGCTAATATTTCCTAAAAAGCATCAATCTATTAAGGAGTGCAAGGAGTCAGTTGTAGTGATGGAGCTTGTTTGAGATAAGCTTACAACGAGCCTTTATAATTGCACACTCATACACAGTCTTAATATAGTTTCTAGTGATATAGTAATACACTGTTTGATTTTCTCTGAATTGTTGACATTTGACACTACGGTCTACAACTTTATTTGTGTACATAAGGAAAAACTGTCCTTTAAATACCCTTTTAATATAAATGGCCCTCTACTATAACCTCCACTTACATGCATAGCAATCGGATGATATAAAAATCTGCTAAATCTGTGCAGTGGGACTCCTTTTTGAGCAGTCGCCCGTGAACTTCCTGAACCAGAAAGCGTGTGATGGAGAACACTTAGACCCTCTCATCCATTTCACATTTGTTCCAATCAATTATTGAAGTAGACAGCCAATTACAAATGAGAGGATTTGAGTGCCCGGCTTTCGTTTCTCCAAAGGCTTGCATTAAATGTCTCTTGGTGGTGAATAATTGGCGCGATTAATTTACTGTTGGGCGCAAGAGGTGTTTTCATCTGTCCGTCGGCAAACGACCCTCCCTTATATGATTTAAAGTATTAAGATCAGGGAGGGAGGTTGGGCTCGTCAGCGAGCTATAACAAGTTGAGATGAAGTTTTAATTGTGTTTTGATCCATGCGATTACATATAGAATTCTAGTTTTTAATCTGCAATTACCTCCTTCTTTGTACCCTTAATTGGTACGGTTGAGTAGCATTGCATTCAAATGAGTATTTAGTTGTGGAGGAGTTGAGTGCAAAAAATGCTTGTACCACACGTACATGTATTTTTGTCATAGTGATGAAATCAGGACATATCTTCCTGTTTGCCATAGTTTAATATGTTTGTCTGCACTGAATGACAGGAAATAAAGCACTGGCAGTCAATATCGACGCCTCAACTCTGGATAGTTTCCAGTTCACAAAACATCAAGAACACCCACACAACACCATGCAGGAAAGCTCGAAAAGGGATCTGATTACCTGATTGATTATCTTCTTTTAGCTACCTTCTATTAATACAGAAGGTGAGTGGGAGGTTGGACATTTCTAAATAGAGTAAGCACTTTGGAAAAAACATTTTGCCCTTGCTCTAAATCATAATATAAATTAAAAGAGCAAACAGGTAGAGGACATGGACAGCAAACTCTTGGGGTCAGTGAGTCCTCTCCCAGCATCAAGGGAAGCACAGGTGCATAAGGTCAGCTCCCGTATTCTCTCGAGACTCCCTTAAGGGTAAATGTGCCTATGATGGAATAGAGTGGCAACAGAACAGACGGGACGACTGCTTTAGGCCCGCGGCACTCAATCATTCTCCCATTCCCACAATAGAGCTCCATATCGCCAGCTCCCAACAGACTCCCAGCAACTATAAGTCCACCTGGTAACCTCAGAATGTATACATGCTTCCTACTGAATGTCTCTGGAGAAAGGGTTTATACAACACAGCTAATTTAAGTAATGTATGGTCCTTTTATGCATCAACAAATAAGGCTTGTCAGTATTTTGTCTCGGTCATCTTATTGTATGTGTTATCTCCAATAAGGAGATCTGCTGATGGATGTACACGCACAAAAAATACGTACTTTAACCTAACTTAGATTATTACAACTGCAAATGCTATCACAAAATGGACTGCGCTTTAGCCACTAATATTAGTTTGGGGCGACTGTTGCTCAGGTGGTAGAGCAGGTCGGCCAATGATCCAAGGGTTGGCGGTTCGATGTCCACCTGTGTCATGGTTGTTGTGTCCTTGGGCAAGACACTTCACCCACCTTGCCTCGTGTGAATGTGTATGAATGCTGTATGTTTGAGGTGGTGGTCGAAGGGGCCGTTGGGGCGCAATGGCAGCCACGCTCCCGTCAGTCTGGCTACCGTCGTAGTTTACCACCACCGGTATAGCTGTGTGTGAATGAATGGAACCTGGAACCCTGTAAAGCGCTTTGAGTCCCTAGGGGAAAAAGCGCTATATAAATCCAATCCATTATTATAAGTAGTCAATCAAGAAACTCTTTTTTTCTACAACAGCATTATCTAGTCGGATGTGTGACAATATGAATGCAAAACAACATGCATTACATATAATTTATGGAAATATTGTCCAATTTGTTTTCACCATCTTTAGATTGCACCTCAATTTATGAAGAAAGCTTGATATTTTTGCTTGTAGCATAAAAGGCATTACACAGAGGAAAGGACTAATGACACTCTCTCTCTTAAGGATTAATTAGATAAGCTCCTTTTTAAATCATTGCTTTTTATTTTAATCCTTAACAACCGGAATGACGTGCTGGATAATAGAAACTCAAATCACAAGAGAGGGTTGGCTAATCGATACAGTGACAGAAGACGGCAAAACCAAACCTTTATGTTTTGTATAAGGACATCTCTGTGAATGCAAAGACACAAAAACTCTGCTACAAAGTTATCTTGGTGTCATTCAGGCTCACAGGTTGAAAGAATATGATATGTGTAAAATATGCAATGCTTTGCATGCAGGTTTGACGCCATATGTCTTCATTTGACGGAGGGCTGACTCTCTGTCGGGATCATGCTAATTTGAAAATTTGGACCATACATGTGCACGTTTGATATGAGCAAAATCAGATGTATTGCATGCGTGTTATCTATTGTCTGACCCCACCACGCCTCCACCCGCCACCATCATAGGAAGTACGCACACACACATTTTACATCGACCCTCGCCTACTTGTTTTATTCACATCCCTGAATCCAACTCGCTAGTATTCAATCATTTTGATTAAAAGACTGATTTTGTCCTGCAACTATGCAGCAGTTGGGAGCCCCACCAGCCAATGACATTTTAAGATTCATATATTTTCATAAACTTTTAACAATGTCAATGGGACATGTCTTCAATCTTAGCCTCACGATGGCAAAGGCACTCAATCTTTCTTTAGCTCTCGACAGAACATTTGAATATGAGTATAGGATTATTAATGTGACAGTTCATTGGGGAGACATCATGGGGAGATTCAAAAGGAGAATCTTCTTTTGCAGGTAGGTTTTAAAAAGGGAAACGGATAACGTGTGTTTCATTTTAACCATTCATTTGGGCTTTGGGCATGTTTTTTCTTTCATTCTTTCTTAATGAAAACTTGATCAGTAATACATATTTAACTGAGATAATTTTCATTTTCATTTAACTTGCATAGAAAATATGTAATTTAGATGAGCAGTAACAGTCCCCATTTCAACATAGTATAAACTTGAACTTCACCTTTAGGAAATTCAAAAATCACGACACAGTGGTGTTTCTTCCTCTGCCAAAGATTGTTTATGAGGCAAAACACATGAATAAAGGCATCACTCTATGCCACCACAGTGCAGGCTCTAGAGTGTTCCTGTCGTTACAACAACTCCAACAGAGTGATACGTCCTTTACCTAGGAGTCCCATTATCCGTTCAATCATTATTTAATCAACATTTTGGTAAATATATCAGTGATTCTTGAGAAGTGGGACAAAACAGGGTGCAAGGTTGAAAAAATACAAACCCTATGTTAAGGCAAATTAAATTGCATGTATGTATCCAACATATACAAAGCTACTGAGCTAAGCTTTGACACAACCTCCCAGCTTTTATCCTTTTTATCAAAATGGGCTTTTTAGCTTGCCATTCCTTATTTTGTGTCAACACCGTCAGACACCAAAAACACAAATTAATTGTCCCTCAATTTATGCTAGACCCATGAGATGTATAGTGATCACAAATATTCACCAAGACTGACAGAGGCCACAAAAAATATTTTCAAAATGTGTATGAATACATAAAGCTCTTTTTAATCATTAAAGTACATTTTTAATAGGTTTTATTGCATATGAATGATTGATCCCTTCTCTGTGGGCACACTGTTTTGGACGTCGTGAGAAGATAACAAGTGTCATATATTTGACATTATATTGATAAAATTACATTTAAGAGTATAATTGTGCTCCAGACATTCTATCCGTATTCCCTAATAACATCTACCATTTTAAATATGTTTACTTTTAAACATAACAGCAGTTATGATTGGAAGATGGCATTTTGTCCCGCTTCTCAAGAATCACTGATATGATGTAGCAATTGAATTCGGAGTGGGACCAAACCAACTTTTTAGCTCATTATCTTCTAAAATGTCATAACCAGAAAAATTGCAGTAAAAAATTTAAATCCTGTCCATCAAACTTTACATTTTTGATATTTTAGTGTGTAGTCAGCAGACTACAACAAACCAGTGACAGCCTTAACGTTGCTATACGCACTAACTGTCTCTTGATGATGTTATTTTGTTAATTGGGTATTTGAGGAATTGCTTAGATTTGTAATAGTGGTGAAACAGTTTATTTTCATGCAAAATATTTGAATAATCAGAATTATTTTATTTGAAGGCTTTTGATTAATCCCATTGGCTCACCCCTGCTTTATTGTTTGAGAGTGTGGCTGTCAGCCAGGGTGTCACAAAATTGGCTTTTCTTGCTGTGGGTTAAATTAGCACAGCAGTTCTTTACTGTATCATCAGAATTCCTATGTCAAGAAAAACAAGTGCACCTTTTGCAAAGCTGTAGCTATCAACTCCCTTAAGAATAACTTGCTCAGCCAATGCTTTTACTTTGTTTCTTATTGTGGCACTCAGTAAGTTTCTGTTGTCTTCCTCATCCGTCTGCTTCCTCCATGACGGTCACATTTTCCTACCTTTCCGCCTTCTATCGCCTTCCTCTTTTTATTATTTTGTATCGCAGCTTTCTTGTCATACGAATGAATTGAATTTGTCCCCTTCAGTGCAAACAACAATAGACAGAGTAGGGACCTTAAGGAAAACAAATGGCTTCCTCCTGTCCCTGTTGGGGATCGGCTGTAGTGCATGTGTGTATGTGCACGTGTTTTGCTGATGAGGCTGAGGGGGCAGATGAGAAACAGACCTATGCCAAAGAGGAACCCAGGGTCATTTATTAACATGTCATCCACACAGTATCTGTTGAACCAGCAAGAGATTCAGACAAATGATGTTAATAATAAGAAGTAGCCCTGTGGTGAGACTAGGGGGTCTGTCTGCACTCCTGTCCGTGTTTGGCACCTGATGCTTATTATTATTATTATTACAATAAAAAGGTGATAAGTTAATGTCTGCAGAACTGTATGTAGTTATGCAAATGCTTTTAAATGCCAAATTAAGATTGCATTTGCCTAAAAAAGGACACTTTTTTGTCACTGTTCTTTTGCTGTACATGTTTCCCTTTGGGCATTTGTACTAGTACAGTCTGTAGGCGAATTCCTAAAAGTTTCAGCGTCACAAAAAGTCCTCTATGCTCTATAAACATTACTCGTGTCAAACACTCAAATTAAGAGGACATGCAACTGCAAAGGATAGACTTCGTGACAAGAGCCTAAAATGTCAATGTTCCATGACCAGACACTCACCTTGGGAGGGATGACTAACCCAACACACTGAATGTGACGTATCTACATCCAAGGACACTTCTTATAACTTCATCGTACATGATTAAATATGCATTGTTGAGGCATTCTGAAATCTTGCGAGTTGTTCAACCATAGTCATAATTATAAACACAGTGCTACTTGAACAATTGGAATTTAAACAGAATCCTTGTCAGAAATATTTGTTTACAGTATATGTTTATTTTACAATAATAATAATAATAATAATAATAATAATAATAATAATAATAATAATAATAATAATCAGCAGAAATATATTGGCAACCTTACAACAGAACAGTATTCCTCCAGTTCTACTGTTAAGCTGTTGAGGGCCCTTTTAATTGTACTGATACTTTAATTATTGAGCATAAATTATAACTCGCAACCTTCTGGTTTACTGAAGCAGCTTTGCTTGCAACCCACTATTCAAACAGGCTTGGCCGAGTGGTAGCCTATTCAATAAAAATAGCAGTAAACTGTTAAATGTAAAGTTTATGATCAAAAGTATCCAAAGAATAAACAGTCTGCAATGAACAAATTAGGTTTTTATCCAACATTGTTCTAATAGACTAGAATTACAGTATAAATTCACCAGAGGCTTGTTAACAGATTTTCATTTCTAATGGCCATTGACCACAAGAGAAACAAAAGGTGGACATAATAGGTTGATGAATGACAGTGTGAGAAACAAGGGACTCTCTGTAGGAAGAACATCTTTGTGGAATTAATTAAATGGTATAACGTGTAAATGGGCTTCAACAGCATTCAGATTCACAACTCCTGACATTCACCGGAGTCAGTCGTTTTCATGCTGCATTCATAATCCTATCGTACAATAGCACTTTGTGAAGGGGGCAACCTCACACCTTATTCTCACATAATAGCCAAGTTGACAACACAGTAATTCAACCTTAGTACATGACCAGTGGAGGTATGTTGCAGGCATTCAGACCACGAGACTATTCCCTTTTATAACCACTTTTAATTAATTGCAGAGAAGGGGAAGACACAAAGACAAAATAGCTCAGCTTTAATCGGCTTGACCAAACATTTTCATTACAGAGAGGGTATAGCTCTCCCAGACAGTTTCAAAGACCAAACTTGGTCCTTTCAGGAATTATTGGGCTTTATGGTAGTATGGGTGATTTGTACCTATTTTATGCATGAAATAAATGGAAAAGGAGCAATCGGAGAAATACAATATATGTCATTGCAAAGGTTTGCAATAATAAAAGGTAACCTAAGACTATTAATTTTGCTGTTTTATACTGTATATTTAATAATTTGACAAGTATTTCTTTTTTTTAGCTATGAATAAATGAAGGTTACATCATACAGTAGTAGTTAATTTGCCTTTACTGTTTTGGTATGGCCCCCTTATGTGTGTACTAGATCAAATGTACTGTTAAACAGTCCAGCCAGTGGAAGTTCACTGCTGTTTCATATGTATATCAACATAATTCAATAGTGTTAGTCGCAATCACTTTGTGACATTATAGGCAGGATGAATATAAAGGTGGGTATAGGGTGGTGTTTGTCTTTCTGCTTGTTCTCAGAGCTTTATCAGATATCTGTTTAATTTACTAGGTAAAGCAGGCCGGTGAATCTGCATTTCCCAAGGCTTCCGGGGTGAATTTAGCATTCTATTAGCTGCTACATTTTACAGCTGTCATTCAGATTTACCTGTGGTTATAAGCAAATATGCTACAGTGCTATTGTAAGCCGCATCTTAAAGCAATAAACTGTATGTTCATGCAAATTCAGAGCCGTTCAATTGTGATTATGATAAGTGCGCTAATCTTCTTATCTCATCACAGTCTCTTTGTTTACTGAAATGTGCTATGAAATGCATCAATACACACAGAAATTGAGCAAAACTGCAACTAATGCCAGAGACTGTCCTCCCTCAGGTTTCCCTAATGGAAGTATGCTGATGGTGTGAAACTACACCAACTACATCAATCACAAAGTTGGAATCTGCTAAAAGCGCAGTTACCAGTGCAGTTATTTTATCGCAGATGCTGAAGAAATGTGTAACCCTTGTTTCGCACTTGTTTTACCATCTGGCTGCCGTATATTTCCATACAGCCTCAATGATGACAAGTATTTGCTTGGTTTCGTGCTACTATTCACCCCGAGTCCTTAGTCAGTGGCCAAAGTAGGCATGGTGCGATACAAACATTTCACGGCATTTTACCCCATACTTAAGGATAACAGGAATTATCCTTTAACACAAATAAAGCCCAACTTGCATAAAGGAAAGAGTCAAACTATACATCAGCACTGTGGCACTTTTCTGTCACACACCGTACTAATGATAATAGTAACATGGTCCTTTTAAAGGTAGAATGAAATATAAAAATGTCAGCATCTCCTTTTTCTCGCTTAAGTTGTGCTCTTTGAGGTGTGAGAGTGTACCGGAAGGAACACTCGAAGGAACACTCGAAGGTAATTTCATCTTTCTTGTTCTTCTAGGGTACCGTCCTCTACTTCAGCTCTGTTACCTTATTGTGGTGATCTTTTTTAGTAGCCCTTCCAGGCTGTTCCTCGCTGTTATTTTGATGGGGGACTTGGTTGTGTTGGCTCTGTATGTTGATGTTCCTGTCTCACTTTTACAGGTGCCAGTTGTAAGGCTTACTGTACACAGTTGTTGACTGCTGTGTCTTCAAGATCTTCCTCAGAAAATCTCAGACAGCAGCCTCTATAAGCTTGTTTTTTAGGACTTTTGTGATGGCAAGGTTTAAATTGTGGCTGAAGTACCCAAGCCACAGGTCAGGGAACTTCTTAAACTTCTTTCGCACATTTGTTTATATTATATTATGTCATCCCTAGTCAAGAGATGGTCAGAATCACATTAAACAATAAGGGCAACAATGGCTAATCTGCCCTGCAACAAACAGACAATGATCAACATCAATATTTTATAGCATTTCACTCACAAACTTCATATTTAATGGCCTGTCAGTCAATGCTAATTACACAGTGAAGTAACTCAGACCTGCTGTTGCAACAAAAGCTGATAATACATTCTCTTGTTTGCTGTTAAGGCACTCTGTTACCCGGATGACCTTGCAATTAATCATACCTTTCCTTCAATGTAAGACTAGATATCTGTTATATCATCTGTGCAAGGACATCGGCTACAATAGCAGCAGAGTGGCAGACGCAATAAATATTATTTAAGGACTAAACATGTCACCTGTAAATACCCATAAATGCCATTACCTCACTTCATAGCATATAGCCATAAACAAGTGATGAATAGAGTATTCCAGTGCATCAGTACAACAGGTTTCTAAGAGCCCATTGATTTTGGATTTGAGAGTGTGTGTTAACGTTGAGCACTTACAGCAACTTGCTGACAGTACAGCAAACACTCCCGCAAAAGCTATTAGCGCCTTGTTAATGCTTTCAACGCCTTTTCACATAAACCAAGGTTACATATTCCGCTCGGTTCTGTCACGTGTCACAAACAGTCTGAGATTATATAAATGAAAATATGCCGAGATGGAGAAAAATATATACGCTTGTGGTTAATTATGCCACATAATTCAATTTTGATTAATAATTAATGTCTCCTTTCCTAACTAAATATCTATAATTAATCAACAAGTCATAGCAAGAGAGTAGGCTAATTGGTTTGAAAACACAAACCTGAATACCTAATTCATAGAGGAGGTTGACATCGCTAATTGCGGGAGTAATCAAAGCTCCGCCCTTCGGGATTTGAAGAAGAGATTCGTAAATGGGGGTTAGCGTGATCCTTCATAGCATTATCATGACAGCTCCATTTATAACCAGATGAACATCACCAATGACAAAAACAGTAAACGGCAAAAGCCGTGCTTCATGAATCTGTCTGAACGATACACTCCACTGATGGAATCACTCGAGGAGTTTCACTTAAGAGAATCTTGTTTTATTCAAGTCTCTTAAGCAGCATGCAATCTGTGTAATGTCTTTGTTAACTTGTGATTACCCAACATGTATTGCCTCTTTAGCAAAAGAGTAATATAGCTTTGTTTACCTTTTGGGAAGGGTACTGGAGATCTGTTTTAAAATGTTACCGATTCCTGATGGGTTAGAAATAGTTTTTATTTGTTTCATGTTCAGCAGTTTTACTTCCCAAAATAATTTGACTTATGTGTAGCCATCCACTGATGATGATGCAGTCATAAGTCGCGTAACTAAAACACAAAATAGTCACTAATTCACATAAGACACATTAAGACATAAGGAAAATAAAAAAAACACACATAGCAAATATTTATGGTATAGCTTACCCAGTTCCTGAATGATCATCAATAATTAACCCACAATGTTGCCTCTTAAGTTATTTTGCCACTCAACAGAAATTATGATAATTGATCCAGGAATAACTGAACTCATTCAAAGCCAAGAACAAACATTAATTTACAAAGTATGTAGTCTTCTTTTTAAATAAAAGTTTTTATTTTCCACCCATTTTCAAAGTTTAATGTTTTCAGTATATTTTAATAGAGCTGGGCCAGGGTTTCAAAGAAAATATTTATCTATTTTCTTTAATAATGTAATGTGTTAAAACAGTAGCACTAAATGTGGCTTAAAAAGTGACATCTTCCTGACACATGCTTATTTGTATTTAATTTTAGATTAAAAGCTTAACTTGTGATATATGGTATCACTTAGGCATTGTAGTTATTATGTTTACCTTGTGTCTCTGAATTTTTCAGGACTGCCAAAGCCTCCCTTCAGCTCTTAGACCTATTCTGACGAGATTGGTTCTCAGCACTGTGTGTGTGTGTGTGTGTGTGTGTGTGTGTGTGTGTGTGTGTGTGTGTGTGTGTGTGTGTGTGTGTGTGTGTGTGTGTGTGTGTGTGTGTGTGTGTGTGTGTGTGTGTGCGTGTGTGTGTGTGTAAAATATCTGTTAACACATGACTTCTGTTTATGGCTAATTTGCAATGCATAATTGTCTCCCAAATTTCAGCGATGGGAGTTACATACTCCATTTCTGCATTGTCATCACACTAAAACTCTACCATCCGTTACACATAATCTTCGATAGCGACACATTTGAGTATTATCACATTAACAACAAGACCAGGGTTGAGACTGTGGGTGTTATCTCAGGTTGAAGTGAAAGTTGCTTCCAGGTACAGCTTTACCCAATGGATCTCAAGTCACCGGTTTGGGAAGAAATGTATAAAAGTTCATCAATGATTGCAGGAATTTCAATTTGATTAAGAGTATTTGTAATGTTGTGTTTATTGTGTATTTATTTTAAAGGAAAATATGCCTGAATTTCTTTGGGTGTAGTGGGTGCAGACAGTCAAACAATGATTACTCTAGATTATCATGCCTCACACTTATTTATCCAACTCATAACTGGCCATGTTGTCCTTGGAGTGGCATTATTCATTCACTTATTTTTCTGTCAATGTTTTACTTTAAGTGGACATCTATTTTTGTCACCGAACACGATTTATTACCAGCATACAGGTGAGAGTGAACTTGGCTGAAATTAGAATACTCTTCGTCCATGACATGGGAACATCCGTGGAGAGAGCTTCAACCTTGTAGGTTGTTCCCTGCTGAAGGGGAAGCTGCTGTGTGTGTGTGTGTGTGTGTGTGTGTGTGTGTGTGCGTGTGTGTGTGTGTGTGTGTGTGTGTGTGTGTGTGTGTGTGTGTGTGTGTGTGTGTGTGTGTTGGAGACATGTACACAGTGTGTACATATAGAGGCTTAAAACTTGAGTGGAAGTCAGCGTGGGAATATTCGTGAGCAAGGGAGTGAGGGACACTCCACTGATGCGTCTCCACTGGCCTGAATTCACAGTTGGGGTGTTTTATCTGGTGTCACCTTCAGTACCAGTGATTCATTGTCAATGCAATGCAGCAGTGCCACACTATGCTAACCTCATTTGCTCTAATGCTGTTGACGATTCATATTTAGCTTGTCAGGATTGGCATTAAAATTCAGACGAGATACTTTAATATTATATTACTACCTGAGACCATTGTCACCACCAAGATGCCCGTCTTAATAATAAATTGTTTTATTAATTGATTATTAATTTAATTACATTAAGGGCAACCCCCCTTCCCCCCAAGAAATGTCCATGTACCTGACCTAAAATGGCAAGGTCACCTTACATCTAATACACATATAATAACTACCAATTAGTAAATCTTTACATATTTGTGTGTGGAAACGGCTTCAAAAATCCAGTATAATCAGGGCTGTAAACGCAACATCCTCAGTTTGAAGACCATGGACAGTTTGAAAGGCAGGGACCTCTCCTCTCTCTCACCTCCTGTTTCCTGTCTCTACCAAAAAAACTTGTGCTAAAACACAATCTTTAAAGTCAAAATGCTTCACTCATCAGCTCCATATGAGTCTAAATGCTTTCCCTGATTCCATCATTTCCGGGTTTGAGTACAGTCTGGAGTGCCATATGGGGGTGAAGGGGCTAATTTCTGTAATTGATTGTAAGTGTTGTATGACAGCTCCCCCGATGCTGGTGAACATGTGTGACGTGGGCACTTAGCGGCCTGCTCACCAGCAGCCGGTGATTGATCCGTCTGATCGATAGCTTAGCTCGGTCCGTGCATATAGAGAGTGTTTACTTCAAGTGCTAATAGTGAGCTCTGTGTGTGTTTGTTTCCCCCTGGTGTAATCGTGCTCCATGCTTATTTTTTTGGCTGCTGTAGTACATTTTTGCTATGTGTGTTTTATTATTTTCTTAATTGTCATAAAGCCTCTGAAAATAGTAAAAAGTTATGTATGATATTAAAATTGGGTGTCTCAATAAGCTGATTAAAAATAAATAAATGTTAATAAAAGTTCATACATTTTATAAAATATAGTTAAAAAATGCTTGTTTACATGGACAATTTGAAAGGATTGTTTCAATTTGACAGGAAATACTTATTGCATAATAAGAACCAGAGAATAGCCCGCCTCGTCCAAACCAAAACCAAAATTTTATCAAACTTAAATGACAATATTTTTTTATTTTGGATTGATAAATATGCTCTTTTCAGATGCTTACTCACAAAATTACATAGTTAGTAGGATTTTATGGATTTGGGTTAATAGGGGCTTTGAGAGCAGTAAATTACATGTGGGCCATTCATGGAGGAAAATTCACATAGTAGACAAAACAAGTGACCGGCTGTTATTCTGTTTGGAAATTGCTTTTACTAATGCAACTTAACTCCCCCCTCACAAACCAGCCCACTTTCTTCTGTGTTGTTTACAACCTGTAACCTTCTATCAGAGCTGTGAATGGGAGTTTACAAGGTGACAGCGACAGAGCATTGTATTACAATGAAATTTAACATGGCCGTAGAGCAACCATTCAACTCCTGCTCTGCCTCTTTTTCCATCACACACTTTGCCTATTTGATCATTTCCCAACACTGTCAACTGAAGGAGCATCAGATTACAAGCAAAAAATTCAGCCTTTTGTCACAGCTGAGGCTTGTGCAGGCCAAGTTGGCAGGCCTCGGCGATGGGCATCGTTCGAATGTGTCCGCTCTGATATTTCCCCTCTATCTCCCCTGGCCTGATAATGTGAACCCCTTAATGAAGCTATTGTGTGCCTGTCCAAAGTCATTGTCTTCCAGAGGGAACTTTCTCTTCTCTTCCCGACATGCGCTACCCTCTGCGATGAGCACACCTGTAATGGTCACATCTCTCTGTCTTGTGTCTCGTTTCCCTTTCTTTCTTTTTCTGTGCCTGCATCTTTGTTCTCAATTCCGGTCAGTTGTCAACTATCTGCATAGGCAGTTTATTACTCTCTTGTGTACAAATTGAAATGTTTGATGCAACAATACTATTCCAGGAAAAATCAAGAAGACAATATAGAGAGCAATGATTATCAGTTAAAGCTTGATTGCCTTTGTCGAATAAACAAAAAGGTACTTAAGGCCACTATTTTATTAGCTTGTATATAGACTCGAAAGCACTCTCATAATGAAAATAAAAAATTACTTATAGTGTTTCATGGCAATCAAAAAAATATTCAAATATAAGAGTTATTTCTGTAAATTAAAATGATCTTGTACAGTTGCATCAATTCCATCCATGCGTGCGTGTAGCTATTATTGACTATTATTCCTTGATTTAGATAGGTAGGTATGTATGTATGTAGCCATATTCAAGTTCCCAAAGTCAAGAGTTGAGTTTCCCAGCAATTGAGACGCAACAATTAGTACTTCCAAGTCCATGTAAATATGATTTGTTATTGTCTATGTGTAGAAGCATAGAAGTTGAACAATTCAGTCCTTTTTCTGTCAGGGGGAGAAACTACTGAAGAGTGACACAGTGACACAAGTTAGATATTTGTAGGCATGTTCATGGAACACACATCCAGCCATACATTCAACAGCAAAGCTAATCTGAGTCATTGTCCGTGATGCTTTTTTTGTTTGTGTTGCTTATTGTGCTCTTAACTATATGAGGAAGGAAAACACATGCAAAACTGATTTATATTCATGCCTAACACACCTGTCACAGATTGAACTGACTACTCACACTGTTTTTTTTAAATGTCATATTCCACTATATTCCCCCTGATGAAGGCAGTCATGTTTTTTTTCCTTTCCCTGTGGAAAAAAAATTGCGTTAGTGCAGATGAGTGTGTGACTGCCTTCTTTCATTTCTCATTTCCTAATGTAAACACTGTTGTGTTAGAGGAATATCACTTTTCTTGGATGCAAGAGTAAAAAATTTCTTTCATGCCAAGATTTCCTGAAACTCATACCAAGAGTGACACACTCACAGTGCGCTCGCAGACAGCGAGAGGCAAGCAGCGGAGACACCTTTTGATGAAACAAGCTAAAGAGCCTTTGATGTTGTGCAAGTTTATGAAGCTGATTCCAGCTGCTTTGTGCTCTTCAAGGCCATCCTCCTACGGCCTCTCCCACCAAATTAGAAATGGCACCTGTACACCTCCCTTATTCTAAAACAATCAACACTTACTGTTTTCCTCTTGTTTGTCTACCACATAACATATTTGTTCCATTATGTACAGCTCACTCAGGGGGGATGTAAAGAATAGAGTTGTGGCAAAGAGAAGTTTTGACATTGATTTGTGTGGGGGAAAAAAGCTAATATAGTGCAAAGTCCTAGATAACCAGTGTATTGATTTGTATTAGCTTTTACACAGCTTGTTTCAGATATTCTATGTTATACACCCAACACATGTCTAGTTTTGTCATCTATTTGTGATTTATTTTTTCGAGAGGTGGAATAAGTATTCAGATTTTTAAAGTAAAAATAGTAAAAGTCCTGCACTTAGCATTGTACTTAAGTAGAAGTATAGCAGCTTACATAAGCAACATTTAATTTATGTAGAATGTAATCATCTGCATAGACCATATAAAGTAATTGAGCTCAGTGTAGCCGATGCATTGTCAGTTTAGGGATTTGAGGTGGTTTACATAGTTTGTTCACCAGAATGTTTATATTTCAACTGTGTTATTCCAACTGTGAAATGTCCTGCCCAGTACAGTCTGAATAGTTATTTAATAACCTAATTTAAATCTATAGAAATGCATATGTTGATCATCGGATGCGATAACTGTCAAAGTGGGAGTGGACAATACAGTACAACAAATGAAATGTAGTGGGGAAGAAGTATGTGGTAAAATAAAGATATTACTCTAAAAGACTACTTTAATAAATATACTTTGTTATGGTCAATGTACATTTTTAAAATTCAGTGTAACTTAGTTTCTGCTGTTGTTCACAGCCATAAAGTAGCACAGCAACACAACATAGTGCACAAGTTGGAGCATTTTATATTTTTCAGGTGTGCCTTTTTATGATGAAGCCACTACAGAAGCCTCATACTATCAGGAAACAGCTGTCCAGCTCTAATCTTTTTATGAGCGATATGCTGTTTTTAATGAAAGCCCTCGCAGCTCTCCACAATCAGCTACCCATATCAGAGCTTATATTTCATCCTGCTATTGTGATGTCATCACCGGGCGCAGGCATAATACATAATTCCCTGTGTTATGACAAACGGTGGCCTGGGGCCAGAGAGGTATATGAACGCTTTTGGGCCCATGTCAAGTCCATGCCATTTGTGCTGGAATAATCGCTCTCGGCTTGTTGGTGGATCATATGAAATGAGGTCTGGCATCGAACAACAAATAGGTCAGGGCTATTTGAATAAAAAGGGAAGAAGTCAAATGAATGGCTATACAGCTGCTCAGATTGCCTCTTTTTGTCGCTCCTTCCCACCACGTTTAGTTCTCAAACATTGGGTTGTACAGCAATGAGGATAAGAACAGTGATTATTGTAATTTGTATATAACTGATTTCGGATAACTAACGAATACATCTGAATTTTGTCTCATATTTCTTTTTTGTTACTATGATCATTGATGATTAATAGCACTAACTTAAAAAAACTAACTATACTGTAGCCATAGCAAATTATAATCGTCTGTTTCATCGTTTTAAGAATGCACGCAACATTGTATAGCTCCCATGGAGTCTCTTAGAGGAAAGGCAGAAAATATTACAAAAAACTATATAAAAACGTCTTTCTTTGCACTGATGGTCTTGTTTGCTGTTAAAGGTAATTTATGATTATCAGAGGAAACATGAGGCTGTTTAAAAGATATTTAAATGTTACTCGTAGCTGCTTTAAGATAGACATAGAATCAGACGTATTCTATATATTTGTTGTGTTGTATGTCTTATTATTAGTCATATCAGCAAATCAAAGCTTCAATTAATTCTATTTGTGTCACATGTAGAATCTCAATAACTGACTTAATCATCTTAAAAGAATGAAGACGGGCAGACGGTGGCTCCAGAGACGCAGGCTCCTTGGTGCTGTTTGCAGTCAGCCGGCTCCCACCTCCACTCACTCTCTCTCAGCCCCCAAAATCTTTATCTGCTACATGATGCATGAAAGCACACTGTCTTCTCATACAACTTTACATGACCCCTGACCCCATCTGCACAGATGCAATATGACCTAGCTGCCACCATCCATTTTGGCCCGTGGAGTAGATTCAATGAATTTTTATTATGCTGCATGTGTATGTCACTAGGTTTGGCTCTTTCATTTGATCCTCATCGCCACTGGTGTGTCTCGAAAATACATCACTTGGTTGCTACAAAATGAAGATGTTGAGCCACTGCGAGAGAGATCCTTAGCGTTATATTATGTCTTGGAATTTGCTATGCTGGAATCAGTCAAAAGCACATATTGGGTTTGTTTGTTTGATTTTTTTACTTTCAATTACAATTCCAACAGGATTGTGACAACAATGCTTCCTGGCAAACTGGAGTGTAGATGGACATTTGAAAGCCTGCCTTTGATAAAAATGTGGCCATCACAATGTGGCATTGTCTCTTATAAAAAAGCTTACATGTGTTCAGATGTGTTCTTTTCAATAATTCTGGATTGCTGTAAAATATTTTTTTCTTTTATAATCTAGATAAATTTTAATTTCATTTTTACTGTTTTGAATTACAAACTATTTGTCATCTGCACGGGCCTGCTGCCTGCCATCTCAAACTGGCAGATTTCATGGGATTGTGCTGGCATGATGGTTACTGTTTTTTTTGGTTTCCCTCAGTATCCTTTCAAATTGTCAGTGCCAGGCAACAACTATACAGTATGTTCCCCAGAGGCAGCCCAAATATCCAGGGAATCAGGCGTCATTTAGCCCGTAAGAGCCTTTTTCTTTCCCTGACACTATCTATTGCATTTTGATTCCCCCCATCTTCTTCTCTTTCTATCCTCTCTGCCTTTCAACAGTACAAACACTCAGTCTCACTCATTTCTATTTGATTTCCTCTTAGGGGGTCTCATTCATTCCTTGTCCAACCTCCTCACCTCTCAGCCCATCGTATTGATCAGTTTTTTAATCTTTTTTTGTGTCTTATTGGACAATGATACATCACTGAACACAAGGCAGGGCTACGGCTAATGATTGCTTTTATAATTGATTAAATACCGGTATAGATTTTTCTTTTTCTTTTATTTTTTAAACATTCATCTCTTAAGCCATGTCAAAAAATCTATTGTGTTGACCTCAAACTTTGATCTTGATCTTAAAAATCCAAGGATTTGTCAATTACTCCTTATATTGTCTTTCATTGAAATATGGATATATAAGATATATGGACGGAAAGTTATCTGTAGATCTCACTCATCTTAGCCCTGTCTTTTTCTGTGTTCTACTCATTTTCAATGGAGCAAGGCACCAACTCTCGCAAATAAATGTCCATGGTACAGGTTCCATGACAGAATTAAAATCCTCTGGAGATTAATGCTCCTACACTTTTTTGTTTGTTATAAGGAGACCAAAAACAGATAGATTTCCTGTTATTATATTGTTAATATACTCTTAATACAATAACGTAAACCCTTTTTTAAACACCAGGACAGCTTGTTCCAAATTTAATTTTTTTGGGGTGTAATTTGACAGATGTCCTATTTCAAAGAGGTTTAAGTAATGTGTGTTTTCATAATTCATGATGATGTTGGTTGCAATACTAAATCATGTTATGATGGAACTCTTACAATCATGGCCATTGGGTATTGGGAATGAAATCATTTATATCCCTTCTTCGCAGGTGGCCCCCCAAATAGATACATTGTTTCAGCATCTAGATGACTGGGATAAATCAGGGATGAGGACATAGTGCTGTGTACATTTGCATGTCTTTTGTAAATGATGTGTATGCAGTGTTTATATTGCTCTACCTATGAGAGTTACTGTGAAGTTGATACTTGATACTCAATATTGTGCACAAGGTCAGTGGAGATTTAATATAAGCGTTATATGCATTACCTAAACTCCCAAAGATTTGAATAACTCAAAGTGGCAGAATAAGAAACTCGAACCAACACATTGGACAGAGCACAGTGTCATCAATATCTCCAAAATAGATCATTATGTGTAATGCTGTTGTTCCTTGATGTAGGCCATTTACATGCTCACATTTAGACTAATCTATTAATATCCACAATCAAATTAAACATCCATATGTTTTATTGCTGTTTTAATTCATGTATAAATACGTGTTACTTACACATTCAGACGTTCGCACATGCCCATCATGTTGGTGTGTAGGTGTCAGAGCTAGATAGAGAGAGAAAAGCAACAGCTGTCAGGATGTGATGACTCAATTTCTTGACAAGCCTGGCACTGAGCAGCCATTTGGAAACTGAAGGAGATATTGGCTGATGAGGAACTGCCACTGCCTATTAATTTGAGCAATTAAAGGCCGGCTCACATAGGAGTTGGTTCTGTTTTATCTCGAATGTGAGTAGAGTACTATTCTGTAGCATTTACAGGTGTGCATTAGTTCGCTCATCCATTTGCTAGTGCTTTGTCGGCATTACATTTATTGTACATACTCAGTCACTGGACAAGGAAACCAAGGCTGGCATTCTATCGTGTACACAGTAACTTTATTTATACAGTGTCAACTGTGAAAGGAACCGCTAATTTGGAGGAATTGTTGTAGAAGACAGGCCTCTACAGTATTGTATGTGATACTCAACCTATGCAACACAGTTGCTTCAGAGGGGCCTTTTTTAGAAGTTGGCACTTACAGAAATGAATAATTGATTCCAATAGTGACATGGTGAAAATAAATAGAACACCATCAATAAAAGCTTCTCAAAGCCCTTCTACACTGAAACATATAAAGTCCAAAACCTGGAAAAAAGAGGATCCGCTATTATCATTTTGACTATTCCCATGTGCTGAATTTACTGTTTCTCTTTATTATGTTGTTTGGCCAGTTGTCATTGGGAATTAGAAAAAGCACACCATCAAACAACAAATTGGAAAATAATAAATGCTTCCAGGGGGGTTGTATGACTATGTACAGTATTTGAATGTACTTTAGGTAGCAGACACCACAGAGATCTGAATTCAAGGTCGTTCAGTGGACATTATATTGTCCTCTCTGGCTTATCTCCACTCAATCCCTGTATCACAACTGACAGGGAGAAAATAGCTGCATTCTATGTACAATACAACACACACACACACACACACACACACACACACACACACACACACACACACACATCTCTTCCCTATGAGATATAGATAACCCCAGAAACCACAGGTAACACACAAACAAATCACAAGAAGTTCACTTTATCAGCAGCCAAAGGAGACCTGGCAACCTGTCTCCTCGCTATTGTTAATCGCGCTCTCTCTCTCTCTCTTTCTCTCTCCAGCCTCCATCTGTCTTCCCCCTTTTCTTTCTCTCTCTTTCTCTCTCGCTTTATTTCCTTCCCACTTTCCTTTCTTTCTCACTCTCTCACTCTTTCCTTGAAGCCCACAATTTAATAACCTCAAGTGCTGTCAGAGGAGGCATTGAAAAATGGCTTCTATAAAACATAACGGCCTTAATCAGAGTGCGCTGAGGATTCTCCCTGCTGCCACTGATTCCAGCCCCCCTTCTCCTCCCTCCCCCCAATCCCCGCCTCTAATGAATTAATGTTGAAATATGCAGGGGCTCAGTAGTCATTAGATGTGCGCCGTGAGACGTGATTTAAGATGGCTGCCTTTATGTGTCTGCCGGGCAAGATGGAGCAGGACGGGCCTAGGCTGGACTGTGATTATCTTAGCGGACTTAGTAAAAAAAGACCACATACTCTTTGTGAGGGTGATAGGTGACCACAAAAGTATTTGTAATAGAGTATTGTTGTTCTCTGGTGTTCTGAAGAAGGAAGAGTAGGGAATTGCCTTGAATTTCAGGTATGTTCTCTTTTGTGCGACTGTGCCCTCACTGCCCTGTGTCAAGTGGACACAGATGTGGCCTGATAAGTATATAGGATTTTCATTTCCTTTATCCACTGGCTCAGAATAACATGGCATTTTGTGTTCATTTGCTTTCCCGCCATGCACTTAAAGCAGAGGAGGAACTGCTCTGACCTGGTAACAGGGCCGAATGATGACGCTCTCTCAGCTCTGCTAGACTTGTCATGGTGAACAGAACTGTTCAATGTGCATGGTCATGTACTTACAGAGAAAGGGACATTTCTAAAAGTATGTTTTTAAACTTCTTTCCATCATGTGGAAAAATAATCGATATGAGTTGTTTCGAACCGACATTCTTGCAAGTTAGTTTAATTTCATTGTTTTGTGTTAAACTTCAGAAGCAAGCCGTGAACATGTCCCTGAAATATGGTGACCTTTGAAGTTGGTATGAGGAACTTGTTTGCAAACGGTTCAGAACATTAACAGCTGTTTTCTGACAAGACACTTGGATACCTTTTTTGTTGAAAGAGCACCCAGTACTTTTGACTACTAGTATCTCAAATTTGCACTTAAGTACACTACTTACTTACATTTCAATTCTGAAGAGAGGACATACAGTAGATCAAACATGTAACAAGGATTTGTGCACAATATTCAAACTTGTCCGCAGTCTTTGTCTCATATACTGCTCATTGTATAATTTGTACAATATGTTCTCATTGAGAGATACTTAGAATGTTAAGGATGTTAGTCAGACATCTCAACAGCGCGCCACAAAACTCAGGAGAATCCATGATACCTTTTTGATTCATGCCTCACCATCAAACGCCTTTCAGATATGTATTTAAAAAGAAACATCAAAGTGAAGACGGTGTAACTTTTCTGAACATTTCTGACAGTGTTTCATTACTGCTGGGCAGGTCTATAATCTATTTCCTTTGAGACTTCCTTCTTAAGTCGAGATCACACAATTATGAGAGCTCTAATTCTGATCGCAGGGCAGAAATTAATTAATAAATAAATACTGCATTTTTTACATTCATCAACATGCGGTAAGAATAGCTCTAATTATCACAGGTGAATTAACACTTTCGTTTTTGTGTCAAAAAATTAATTGTATCCCTTAACAGCTATTCCCAGGGGGAAGTAAAAGAAGAGAATTGGGAAGGTAAAAGGAGAGAAAAAAAACTACAACAGTGCAGACCACCAGGAGTGCTAATTGCTTCTTTCAAAGCCTTGCGTCAGTGTTACCGTCTTTTTTACAAGAGTGTACAGTGTCCCACAGAGAGATGCTGTAGGTAGAACCTTGATACAAATACACGTGTGTCAAGTCTTGAACTCCAGGACCTGGCAGGCAAGATCTCTTCATCTTCACTTAACCAGGTGAGCTAACTGATGAGCTGTATTTAGAGCAGCAGGAGCATGAAGTAAAGTAATTGTTATAGTGAGACAGGACTTAACTGTAAATTATATGTAGTGTTTTTTTCCTGTTGCTGCGTGTCAGTTATGGAACTTGACTATAAACGTGGTGTACATTGTACAGATATTTACAGTATGTTAGGGTAGATCAATCAGTTTTGGCAAAGGCTCTGACTGTGTGCCAAACCACCGGCGATGTTGCAATACGCCAGAATGCGAGACAGAAAATACCAATTTTGTGATCAAGTCCTTCTTCAAAATGTAGATATTGCACACCACTTCTGACAGAAGAAGACCGATATAACAACACAGTCAAATTGTTTTGAGATTAATGTCATTGCACACAAAGAAAGTTTCACACTTTTAGGCGCTTAAATGGGAAGTAGGGCTGCAACTAATGATAATTTGCATTATCAATTATTCCAGTGAGGAATTATACTCGAACAATGACCGAAATGTTAAATCGATTTATCAGAAAAGAGTTGCAGAATCATTTTCATATAACCATTTAATTATTTCGGCTCTACTGTGGAGAAAAACATGTCGTTTCTCGATAAGTAAATATTTCTGATAAAATAAGTGATGAAGACTGAATATAACTGAGTGACCAAATGGGTGGACTTATTCACCTTTTATGCCAGGATTTGTATTTTGTTCTTCTGACAGAAATATGAGCGGGCATGACCCTTATGTGCATCTTAACTCTTTACGCATTTTGTCTGAGTGAATATCCTTGTACCTCAGCTTTGACCGAATGACACAATGAGAGAGAGTGAATGTAGGGATCACTTCATGTATGCTGGCTCCGTGCAAGTGTGGTCAACCCGCCAGTGAATACCACTGCATTAGCAAGGCCATTAGCACATTTAGCTGTCTGTAATGCCCGACTGTTAGTGACACGTTTGGGTCCCCCCTTCCACTTAGGCACTACATTTGATAGACAGGACTGACATGCCAGGTGACAGTAATGTCACTACGTGTTCTGCTCTAGAGACCCCATGTGATGAAGTTTTTTGGTCTTTCATATTCAAAAAAATAAATCTGCAAAGTTACTTCCAAGCATATCATCACAATAACATGTGGGCACCAATAACACACAAGAAGGAGAAATACCATGAAATATTAACATTGCTGTTATTGAGCCAAAACAATAAAAAAACTCATGAAATCTTTTTAATGCATAGTCTGACAATATTGTACATGTTACTTGGTGACATGACCATACTAAAGCTTGTGTAGCCAAGGCCTGATATGGCTTACTCTTTTATGACAATTACCTCTATTGTTGGCCAATTACTATTTAAAATACATAAATAAGCCTTTAGTGTTTACAAGGAGGTATTGCAGGTTATTTTCAGTTGTTCACACCTACCGTACACCATCCTGCTGCTGTAATACAAACAGTTACTAGAGCATCATATCCTTGATGGAAAATAGACCCTAAAACAAAGGCACAACTTACTCCTAGTTGAATATTGTTTGCTGCTTTAAAGGAAAAGAACAATTCTGAACTGTTTTAGGGATATTTCTGTCTCAATAATGGTCTTGGGATTAGCAGCCACATGAATAAGTATAGTTTAAAAATATTGAGGGACCGACACATTGTTGATGCAGCACCACTTCACATATAAAGTGCAGTGGATGTTTTGGTCAAAAAACTTCAGTTCAAAAGAGGTGGCATTTATTAACAAAAATATTGATGGAACTGAGGCGAAAATGAACCCCGGGTAAGCAACAAAGAAATTCAAATGAAAGAAAAGAAGCAAAAATATGCTAAAAACTGCAGTCTCTCTGCAAGCTACCACTTACTCTACTATTGCTTTAAGAGACCTGCAGTGGCCTTTTACCATAACAGCCTCACCTTAACTAGAATCTACCATTTGCCCAGGTCAAAGCAGCAGGGTGACCTAAGCAGAGACCAATCTTTCTACATCTTGAATGCAGAATTTCAAACAAATATGTATTTTATTGCTGGAAATTAAAGTTTGTATGGGCACATGTTTTACCCTTGCTTCCCTAAACTTTAAAGTGCCTGGTCACAACCTGAGTTTTCACCCCAAATGCAGTGCAAATCGTGACAGAATTTTAGAATATCTTCAAAAGAAAATTCCAATGTATACGTGTTTCCACCCACTACTGAAACAAGACTATTTGATAGAGTTGGTTGATGGATGGGGCGCGTACCATATTGGCTCCGGCCTTCGTTGCAGTGGTCGTGAGTTCAAATCTGACCCATGGACCTTTACTGCAGGTCATTTCCCCTCTCCCTCTGTCCCCCCATTTCAACTGTGTACTATCTAATAAAGCTTGAAAATAGCAAAAAATAGTCTTTAAAAAAAGAGTTGGTTGATCAAGGTAAGCTATAGGTAGTGGAAGCTTGGATGGAACATTTTTCAAATACCTCATGTACATCATTATTAATGCTTGCATTGCACATTTTTGCTTCTTTTGATATGCCAACATTTCATGTATTCTCCCTTTGAAAGAATATATTTCTTCTTTTTCATCAACCACTATAAAATAACATGATTCAGGTAAGCAAATATAATTTCAAACTATTCTACTCTACAACTGAAAACAAAGCTAAGTCATTTGCACAGATAACATGTGCAGTTGGAATAACTTAGAAGATAATTGCATGGGTTATGTGGGTAGTGTCTGACCACATGCTGTCAGTGTCACTGTTGGATTAATCTGTAATTGTACATCCAAATGTGGTTGATGTGAAGTGCCCCTCAATCTTGGTTCAATATACTGCACACTGCCAGTTCACCATAAATGAGGCCATTTGATGAGCTAAGTTTGGACACAAGAGCGTAATGGCGGCATTAAAGAGGAGACCTGGGAGAATAGATGGCCGGACATCAGTCACTTTAATCACCTGTTTCATTATTCAGTGTATGTGTGTCACCTGGTCATACATGAAAGGTGTCAATGGGATCTGAGGTCTGAATAGAAGTGAGAAAGCCTAAAGGGGAGCAGTGGCCGGTCCAGTCCAGAGAAGCCTCTTTATTTTCAGTAGAGGTAGGAACACATTTGTCTGGCTCAGCGACTGTGTGTGCGCTTTTTGAAAGATAGGAAATAAAAGAAATTGATTATATCTGTGCTGGTCCGATTCATCTTTGGGAATTAGGTCATTTTTTTATCTCCTTCACTGGAGATTGCATCATTATGATGAAAATCCAAAGAAAATCGTGTTCATGGGGTTGGAAGGTGCAGCAGTATCACAATCTGTTACTTCGAGTTCTGCTTTACTTTATGTCTTGAGCTGATTGAATGATTGGGGGCAGCCAAATGCAAGCTAGATACCTAGTTTAGTCTGAATCTGGATAATTTTATTTTTCCAGAGTTCCATTATATCTCCCGTATCATCTTTTCTGAATAGCTCAGAGTAATTTTATAAAATTTAAATAACAACATCAAAAAACATAATTGACCATTTAAAAATTAACAATGTTGATGTGAACAGACAGAGCATTGTTTATTGAAAAGTATTGTTTAAGTAAGCACAGCTTAAACAGACCGATGTTTCCAGTTGAATTCTGGGTAAAGGTCCAGATACTGGAAAGGTATCCCGTGCCTTCACGATGATCCATACCTTCGCATCTCAATGCAGTCCCACCGTCCACTTTTCACAGGCACACACCACAGAGAAGATAAGAGAGAGAATAAGCTGTCAGCGGACCGAGTCGGCCAGTCCCCTCTATATTCTTCACATTACTACAGAGGGAACAATGTGTCTGCAGTGGCAGGTGGCCATAGTTCATAATGTGCTGATGCTGACCAAGTGTCAGTTTGATCCATGGGATGGGTGCGTGGGACGGGGCTGTGGTTCCTGAATCCTTAAGCAAGCAACTGTGTGGCGCTCCTATGGGGACGGTCGGAGACATGATACAGATGAGACCAGCAACTATCTGCCTAATGGCAGACAGATACAAGGCAATGAGAGGGGGAAAGAGGGATGAAGGGGGAGAAAGAGAGTGGGCAGGATGTATGAGGAGTTGAGCATCACATTTGAAAAAGGCTCACACAAAGCACGTCATTCGGTGTTATTTGTCATCACTGGCTGGTAACTCTGAAATGAATGTACTGTATCACCCCCACAAAATAAAGCAGTAAATGTAAATGTTTGTAGGCCTTTCTGTTTTAAGGACAGTCGTAACAGTTGATGTTGTGCATTTGAATGGGCTGCTAAGGCTGAAGCTTTGCCTCATGAAAGAGTTCCTCCATTTGGTTGTTAGAATGTTAACAAAGTCCTCCACACTGTCTGCCAGTACCCTCACTTATGTATGTGATGTGCATTATGGGGTATCCTGCTCTAAAATATAAATGGATGAGGTAGAGACGAAGAGTGCCACAATGCAAAAGAGAATGGAATTAATTTTATTGTTTTCTCATGTCGTGCCATCTTTGAGTGCATTATTGCGTTGTATCATTTAAGCGACAGATTAAAGAGAGTGTCTGTAAAATGCCTTATATTATTTTATTTGGATGTATTTAGTATAACACATATTTGGACAGGGTAATGGAAAACAATACATAATCACAATAACATAGATGGCTATACAAATATTTCCTCAGTAATTCCCCAGCTCACTTACCGAAATAGCCACCGCAAGGTCACAGACGTTGGTTGCGTGGTGACATTTTTGCCACTTAAAGCCCATTTAGCTTATAAAGTGGATGACACAGTCCCCCATGAGGCCAGTGGCGTGCACAGGTAGACCTGAAGTGGTGCTGAAGCACCTGCCCTTTTCCCCTGGAACAATCAAGTGCCCTTTTGGAAAAAAAAATAAATAAAAAATATGAAAGTTTTTTTTTTTTTTTTTTTTTACAGTGTATGTGGCCCATGCCGACATCATCATCTATAAATGCTCAACGATTAAAGACGTTTGACAATAATGCCCCAATAAATATGCCCCCCCCCCAGGGGCGGATCTACCGGGGTGGCATGGGATGGCAACTGCCACCCTAAAAAAAGCCTTGCCACCCCAGCTGCCACCCCAGTTGGCAGCGCCCAATTAAACATTTATTTCTGGCTGTTAAGAGACATTTACGAGCGCGAGTTTCAAATGTGCGACTGCAAGTGAATGCAGCCAGGTAATATTGCCCAAACCCGATCCCCCCCGACCCACTCCTGAGACTCCTAACCGCTCCCAACGGCACTGATTTTGAATACAAGGAAGGCGCGCGAGAGACGGATCCAAACCTCTAGTCTAGACTAACGAAGCAAGCAGCACAGGAGAGACTACACTCTCCAGGTATTACTGATCAACTGTCTATCTATGAAGAAATGACAATAATGAGAAAAGAGCAGGGCTAATGTAGTGGTAGTTTTCCTATAAAGTTATTATGCTGCTGTGTGACAATGCCTAGCCCTAGAGGTTAATAATAACGTTAGGAACTCGTGAATGCTTCGGAAAAACTACAATAACGTTCACATGAGCGACGATTGTGCACTACTGTAGGCTACTGATCCAAATTCCAACTCATTACTTGTGTTACAATTTAGTACAATATTTATTCATTTATATTTGGTTGCTCCACCTTAAGTCAGCCCAGGCAGGACAGGATAGTTAAGTTTCGTTTTTCATCTCCGTGTTGGACAGTTGTTCGCTCAGCTGAAGGGCTCGAGCCTCACGGAGCAGACAGCGGGAGTCAGTCTAAAGTCAACGAGGATCACTCACAAATCAAAAAGCTAAATTATAAAATAAAGCTATCTCTTCCTCCCTTTGTCCACTGCACACTAGTCACTAAAGGAAGTACATGAGGATTAAAACCTCATTTTGCACTTTGTTATTTTTGAATATTTGAAGATTGCAGGCAAGTAAAATACCACCAGCCACTACATTCTCAATGATAGACGTGAATAATCACTTCTTATTGTTTTACTATCTAAACCAATTTTTTTAACAATAGAGGAGAATCAATTTTTGAAAGCAATACAGAATGCATGATATTACTGCATTTTATTTTATTCTATTTTTGTCACTGGGAACCTAAATGTTGTCAATTACTTTACATAAACTTGATGCAAACAAATTCACCAGAATGCAGGAAATTAAGTGATGAATGCTCAAAAATTTCTGGGGGGACACCCCCAGACCCCCCATTTAAAGAGTATCCTAAACCAAGGTTTAATCATAACCTACACCCTTGAAATTCATCAATTATTTTGTTTAATTGTATCTATAGGCCTTTGTATAAGGATACTTCCTAATTTTTATCACACTATTTTAAATTAAAGTCTTAGGTCGTGCTTATCAATTGCTCATAATAACCAGTAGACCTATTTCTGTGTTGGACATTACTGAACCTCTTCCCATTTACAGTGTGTTTAACAGGTCACTGTTTGTGACCAAACATAGGAACATGCCACACAATATTTATATGAATGATTTTATCTGTATTGTATGTAAATTACTAGAGTATTTGAATAACTTGATATTTAAACTCAAGTTAGACTGATGATTGACATCTGATGGGAGTATCTCATATTAACACAGACAAATACCAAAGACTCACTGTTAACTAATTACTTATTGCAGCCCTATTTGCATAGATTTTGAGCCCCATGCTGGTGTATTAGTGCAGGTGTTTGTTGTGAGGCAGGTAATGCAGTAATTATTCAGTAATAATAATCTTTTTTTTTTTTTGTTTTAAGATATTTTTTGGGCATTTTTATGCTTTATTGATAGTGCAGAGAGACAGAGGTGAAATGGGGCAGAGAGGGGAGTGACATGCAGAGAACGACCGCGGGTGGGAATCGAACCCGGGTCTGCTGCTGGGCCCAGCCCGGGAGGGGGACGCCTTACCAACTGAGCTAAAGGCGCCCCCAGTAATAATAATCTTTAACATTTTGTCTGACACCTTTTATGTTTAAATGTAAGGCTTCACTCGTGCTACAATACATTAAGTATTATGTTATTTAGTCAACATATCTAAATGTGGGGGCTTTCCCATGTAAATATTTATTTATATGGCTTTAATTAAATCGGCATACTGTATACATCCGCCACAGTTTGCCACCCCTTAAAATCTCCTGCCACCCTCTTGCCACCCCATGAATATTTTTCTAGATCCGCCCCTGCCCCCCCCCCCCCCTCCTCCGCACACACTTCCTTTGTCAGCGTGAACGCGCAGAGTGGACACAAACGGAGGCGCGTTGCAGCAGCAGTTCACAGCTGCTGCACACACACACCTACTCCCCTGCCTGCCCTGCCCCACCAGCGAGGTAACACATACATGAATGGAGTCAAGAGAGTATTGTTTGCCCCCTAAGCCTCAATTGCCAAGCTATAACTTGCATTTATTTGTCTCTGTTTTAAAGTAGCCTCTATCATTCAGCGCCACACAGCTGAGCAGAAATTAGCCGACTCTCCTGCTAGCCCCAAAAAAAATAGATATGACGTGATGAACACAACTAATGTCGGCGGAGTTTGTCATTGGTGCAGCATGTGAATCTATCAGTATGCTGAATATTTAGTGTTGTTTAGGTTTACTTTAGGCTATATAATTAACACATGCAGTAATTTATTTGCTAAATGACAAACAGGCAATTCCCAATTGCCTGCAGAAAAAGTAGCCTTGTGCCTGGTTGTAATGTAACCAAGCAGTCTTATTTTATATGGTTGGTCTCTTTTTATTTACAAATTGCAGTATAATGCCTAGAAAGGGGAGGTTAGAAAGGAAAAAGAAAGGGAGCTACAGCAGGCAGCCAAGGGGAGCAGCTCTCTGCTCTCCTGGATGAAAGCATCCACCAGCAGCAAGGAGGAAGATGAAAGGTCAGAGTCAAGACCAGAGTCATGTTAACTGTCCAGGGCCTTTTAAAGCTCAGATTTTAATGTTGAACTGTTCCTCAAATGTTATTGAAATATCTTAAAAGCTGTCCACACATTTTATTTTAACTACGCAAAGTGTGTTGGTGGTACTAAATCAATCATGAAGCTATATAAGCTATTTATATTATTTTGTCCCAACCATAAATTATTTCTATGTTACAAAACTTGCAGTAATCTTGTATTTACCTTAATAGGATATTATTAGTACAGAGATCAGGGGCCTAACAAAGACTTCAAAGACAGAATTCGGGATAAGGGATTATTTTAAAAAATCCAAAGGTGACTTTTTTTTTCAAACATGTAAATTTTTTTCTTTCTGCTTTTTGGTAATTCCAGAAAATAGTACTAAATAGCCCACATTGACACAGGTGATTTAGCCTTAGCTTTCTTCTCAAAGAGCACCAGATTGATGAATTTTACTTTAAAAGGTTAAAATTTTTCTTCCGGGGGAGCATTCCCCCGGATCCCCCTAGAAGGTCCAGGGTCCAAACACAGTCTTCCAAAATCCTTTGAGAAACACTGTATGTGTGGCTGGGTATTAAAAGTAATTTGGCCAGGGGGGGATTTTGTACAAGTACCCTTAAAATGATTTGGTCATTCATCGATAGAATATATTGTGCCCTTTTTTTTGCACTGAGCACCTGCCCCACAAAATGGCTGTGCACGCCACTGCATGAGGCTACTTGGAGTCTGATCCGAAAAAAAATAGTGATGTATGGAAGTCTTCATAAAATCTGTTTTTGAAAAACACAGGTCATACCACAAATTACGTTTGTGACCTGAGGTGTAGACAATAATGTTTCAATAACCTAGCTTGAAGCATAAGTAGTATTGCTATGAGCAGCTGCAGCAGCGTTTCAGTACAATGGTTAATGTTGACTGGACCGTTTGAGGTGCTCTGATAGTTTACTGGACACCAACCAGCCAATCAGAAACAATTCTTGTCTGTAGCCATGGTATAAGATACAATGATATTTGTGCCGGTGTAGTTCAGCCTACATGTCTCTGTTCAGCATTTAAAAAAGATCATTGAACACCACATTGTTTATTGTAGTGGTGGATTTATATAAAACACAGCAGCAAAGGTAGAGTGATGTACTTTTCTGTCTGTAGCACTGACAACATTAAAGTTGATTTTGTAGGGACATAGTTAGGACATACGCAAACACACATAGACTCACACTCCTTGAGGCAGGTTTTGCAGTGAGCGATGAGTCGCGTGAGTGTGATCAAAGCAACAAAGCACAGCAGAGGACACAAACACCCAAACATCTTGTGTAACTCTCTCGCTCACGCACACACACTCTCTCTCATACACACACGCACGCACACACACACACATCGATAGAGCTACTTTATCAGTCTCAGGATCTGACTCAACAGCATTTATATATTCAACTGTCAAATCCACAAATGCAACCAGGAGCTTGAAGCATTTGTTTGAAATGTATTCATTTATTTACGGGCGATTGACAATATATTCAAGTTACATAAACAATGCACATGATAAGCTGTAATATGTTAAGATCATATGATCAAATTTTCATACAAAAAATGCTTCATTGTGTGCTGTTGCAAAACTTCTATAGCTGAAGTGTTTTACGATAATCAATAAAAAGGAAAGTCCAAGAGGTGTTAATCATCTAATGACCGAACAACAGAAAAATGTAAGATTTTACAGCCAAGAAAAACATGTTATTTATGAATTTGTGTGCAGGTATGTTTTCGTAAAGCACCTCTGTAACGTTCTCACTGTTCATGATCAACTGGGTGCCGGTGGATTTAGCCTCCACAACATCCCTGACCCCAGCTCATCTTCTCTCATTGTCGCTTGTTTCGCCCTCCCTCCTCTTTCATTTCCAACTACTCCCTCCATCTCTTTCTCTCTCTTTAGGTCTTCCTCTGCGATTTATTGCGCGGGGCAGGCAGACAGCCGAGAAACCTCCCTGTATGGAACGATCTGTCATCTCAACATTATCATCCAAACACACCGCCTTCCATATTGTGCTACAAGGGCTCGGGCAAATTGCTATTTTTATGGGACATGATAAAGGAAATGCTGCCTTATGTTCACATTTTTTACTGCCCAATGTTAGAGCCGGACATGCTATGATTCACTATATTGGAAACTAGTTTGTGTAGAGTTTGACTTGTGTGTGTGTGTGTCTGTTGCTGGGTGGTAAGGTTGAAAAAGAGAGAAAATTAACATGAATATTGTTGTCAAATTGTCAACCATTCGACGGTTCTGCAGAGGTTTGTCTCAATCGATAATCAAGTTAAGTCAGTCGTAACGACAATGAGGCGGTTGGTCTAAATTCCAGGAAAAATTAAAAAGTGATAGATTAATCACAGTTAGAAATGGCAACACTACATTTGGAATTTGTTTAATCTTGGTTTCAAATAGAACACGGGTAACATAATGTGTTTTTAATCTATTTGGGTCAACTACTGGTTCTTGTAGATGAAAAAGTTGAAAATCCGGAAAGGTAAAAGGGCAAATAAAATGAAAGAAAGAGAAAAAAAATGTCAAGGCAAACCTATTACCATGTTCTGTGGGTAAGATGAGAGCATGTTGACTTCATCTGTCTGCTCTCTTTTCCTGGTTTTTGTCTTGCCTTCAATCCTTCTCTCCCCGAGCCCTTGGCGTGCCTGACAGCCAACGCTGCACCAAACTGACAGGCCCTCAAACCGTGGGCAAGAAAGCGAGCATTAATTAAGTCATTGCCGGACTGTAATTTCCTTGAGAAGTAAAAAATTTCCTCACACGCGAAAAGGTTACCAAGACCTTTTCTGTGTCAAAATTACCATGCGTCATGAATATTAATGCGCTTAATGAAGACAACCTTTGGTTCATCAAGAATGTTCCAGTAGCAGGTGCCAAGCTGATAAACTCACTTGGTGAAGGCTGTGTGTGTGTGTGTGAGTGTTTTTTCTTCATTTTTTCCTCTATCGCTTTCTTCTTTTTCCAGTTTTATGTCAGCTCCTTAGAGCTCAGTTATTTAAATCAACATCCTCCTATCAGAATTTACTGACTCACATGAAAACACACACACACACACACACACACACAGACACACACACACACACACACACACACACACACACACACACACACACACACACACACACCTTTTATTCCCGTATTCCCTTTCCCTTGTCTTTGGCTTTTTTTCTCAGGCCTGCTGACTTTGGTCGTCAAATTTCCATGAGGAATGTTTTTAAGTTTTTATCTCTCAGTCTATGTGAGAGATTAAAACAGTTTTCACACATGCCCTGCCATACCTTTTGTTAATTTCTTAGAGCTCAACTCAGTCTAGCCCTTGTCTTAATCATGTCTCAGTCTAGCTTTTGCTGTCCCTAGTAGATCCTTTGTGATTATTTAATATTTCAAAATGCCAATGAAAATCATGCATATTCTTTCATTCCGAAGGAGATGTTCAGTTCGCATTTTTACAGTTTTACAGTCAGGCAAATCCCTGTGAACAACTCAAAGCTAAATGGAGGAGGTGAGCTTAGTTTAGCTTAGTGACAAGGTGGCTATTAGCTAACAAGCTAACTATAAAACAACTTCAAACTATCTTCTGTTTAGTGGTGTTAAGTAAAACATTTCTTTCCTCTTTCATTCCAGAACTGTCAGAAGTGTTTCATATGTCCAATGCAGCCTATATTTGTTCTGTCACACAACAGATCCCCCCTCAACAAGTCCGTCTTCCCAGAATTAGTTCCCAGGTTTGTGTTATCTCAATACTAAAGCAGTGATATGCAGCGTAACATGTTGAAGAAGCAATTGCCAATGGCTTTAATCAGTCGTAGTTAGTTCCAAAAATGCATTGTAAAGCGCATCTGAAACTAACAGGTCTATGACACTTTCCCAGATGCAGTTAGTTGAACTTCCTGGGGAAAAGGCCACTGTATATTTGAACTTCCGATCAAATTTAGAAAGCATTTTTCGCACCCAACAAGGACAAGTGGATTAGTGGAATTAATTAGCTATAGCACTAGCGCTAACGGAGTATTCTTGTTAGCTTATAGACCACCATTCACCATTGGTGTGACTATGTTAACAAATAATTATGGAAAGATCATGTTTGATGCCTTTTAACAAGAATTGGCAAAAGACGGAGCATTGCAATCTCGAAATTCACCTCTAGATGCCGCTAAATATTCCAATATTTCACACTGTACCTATTACGAGAGTTAATGCTCCCATATTATACACTTTTCGGTTCTATTATACACCATATTATATGGTCTTAGTGGTCCCTAATACGTTTTTCTTTAATTGTTTGCTGAAAAAAACTTTCAGATAATTTATTGTACTATGCTGATGTTCAGCTAATCTCACAATGGCCTATTTTTTAAAAAAGAACTGCAGCTCCCCTTGTAAATATACAATCTTTGAGCTCCCCCGCCCCCTGTCCGGAAGCGAAGCCAGATACGCCTCGCCCTCTGTCTGTCAGGGCCGTGGACCAATAAGAAATAGGGGTGTGGGCTGCACTGTGGAAGCTTCTGGCTTTCCAGTTTGTGAGGTCAGAAACGAGGAGAATTCTGACTGGAGTATATTGGGTGGGGGAGGGGTGGTGGTTTCAGAAAGGGGGAGAGTGAGAAAAGGAGTGTTATTTTTTTTAATATTTTAGCATTCTCTAGGCACACCGTGGACCCATGGATATGTTAGAACACATTTAAAAAGTGCATTTAGAATAATATGTGACCTTTAAGTCGGCCGCAAAGGAAAACAAGGCTCGTGATTGGCGAGATTTGTTTATTCATATTGAAGATGAATTGTATCATCACTTCATACACATACATTAGAACATCTCATCTGGCCAGTGACTTGAAAAAAAAACAGCTTTCAACATCTGTCAGCACTCCCTGCGGTCACAGAATCCTGTGTATGACCGCAAGTATGTTGATTTTCATCATTGTAAAATGTGATGGTGATTCTACATGCAATTGATTTAGAACAAGTCACCAAGTTTCCCTGCCAGAGCCTTTGGTCTGGCTCTGTGGATGAGCTTGCCCCTGTGCGCCTCCTCCTCCTCCTGTGCCACGCCGCTGCCTATTATTTCCATTGTGTAATTGAGATGCAGAAACATTGACAGAACTCATTTACCGCAATGGAGAACTGTGTAATGTGAAAAGGGAACAGATTATTACAGCAGTGCGAACACATACTTATACAAAGGCAGACACACACACACACACACGTACATGTTGATAAAAGAGAATGTAATTTGGCACCATGTTTGAAGAGCCTCTTCAATGTTTTGGTGTGGATTTGTACTTGTGGTCTCATGTAGCCAGGGAGGCACAGGTGAACAGAGGTGGCAACATGTTAGGTGATTGTTTCCTACACTGCTGGATCCATGAATGTGTGTACAGGTGTTTATTATGAGTTACAAATATTTACGGCTTTATTGACTGGCTCTTTTGTCTGGTGCCAACAAAATCACATATGAAAACAAGGAAATGACAAAACAAATATACTAAAATCTGAGAGGTTTAATTTTGTCAGACCACCAAATCTCTAAAATTAATGTATATCTCTTCTTCTTTTTGTCTCACTCCGACATCACTCTACCTATTCGTCCTGCAGAAGGATGACAAAGAAGGTGGTACATCCTCTTGAGACAAAGGACCTCACTCACACACATGTGGACACACTCTAAAACACACACACACACACACACACACACACACACACACACACATAGGAGCACCGGGGTCTGCTGTCATACACCTCTCATTAATTCCTACCTGTCAGCCGGCTCCCCCTACCGTATCGGCCCCCCGAAAGGTGACAGCTTTCCAATGACTGACAAAGGCTCTTTAGGTGATACAGAAGATCCCTAGCAACCGCCGGCTTCTGTAAAGTGCCCCTCAAATGTCACTTTTGCTGCTCCGAGACGTGCACACACACACACCCACACATAGTATTTTTAAAACAGAGGCCTGCTCTCAAGTCTTCAACCATCTTTGACATGGAGAGGCTACGGATGTCACAGAGGCCTCAGCTCTTAAAGCTTTTAACATCCGAGAGAGATGGCGTTGCTTGACAGCACTATTGGTGGATGCTATTGTTGCGTGTCGTCTCTCCCCCCGAGTGTATTGGATTTGCTTGTTTTTTCGGTTGTAAAAGGCAGATAAGGATGAGCGAGAAACAGAACCAAACTTTCCCTCCGTGTCCATTCAGCTGTCACACATTGAGTGGCAACAGCAAGCAAATATTGGTGTTGTCTTGTACAACTCGGGTAGGGGTCAAGTACATAGAAATGTTGGCTTCTTGTATTGACGCCATTCAGCTGTCGAGAATGATTCTAAAATTTAACCTTACCTGTATGTAGTGTTGTTTGTGTTGTGTAGCTGGCTAGAGTGGGCAGTGTTTGACTGTGGTAAAATTTCAAGAAGACATAGAAAATGCTTCATCTTTAGGATCATTGAACTTACATACTTGGGGTATAACCAAATACCAACATGCGCTCTGATCAGAAACAAAAAACATCCACATTTTTGCACTAATATTCATCACATCAGCAAGATTGTCCATGATACAGATGTGCCACAATAGACAAATGGGCTATAGACTAAAAACATGGAGTTGTACCTAAATTTAGTAATAAGACACTCCCCAGGTTGGTTGTGCAATGCAGAAAAAGGCTTGACCGGAGTTCCACAGGTGTTTTTTACCTTCACCTCATTATCCGACTTTGAAGCCTGAAACATGGGCATGAGTTGACAGAAGAGGGAAACTTGGGAAGTTAAGTTGAAAACTTGTACAGTACATGCAGTGATCATGTTTATCCAATATGTATTTGTCAAAACAAATTTATTGCATTTCTAGGAGACACCTTCAAACATAAATATATTAAGTTTTTTTTTGTTTTTCTCAAAAAACTGTTTTTCGATTATACAGTATTACAAAATAGGTCTGGCCCATGGATGTATTTGTTGTCTTTCCATCTGGTATTCACAAATAATAATTTTATTTTTTAAGATATTTTTTTGGCATTTTTTTATTCTTTATTGATAGTGTAGAGACAGAGTTGAAATGGGGCAGAGAGGGGAGTGACATGCAGAGAACGACCGTGGGCTGGAATCGAAACCCGGGTCCGCTGCTGGCCGAGGCCCATGGGGGGGACGCCCTACCAACTGAGCTAAGGGCGCCCCTTCACAAATAATAATTGATAAAATAAACTGTCTTAATCAATGGCGTGCCAAGCTTGTTTGAGCCATTGTCAGAAAATGAAATGTATATACATATTACAGTAAAAACTATGTTTCATTCCAAATGTACAACTTTACATTTTAATCACAGTGTATTGATTCAAGACCTAAAAGCGGAATGATTAAAGAGTGACAAAAAGAATGTGTGGCTCAAAACATCTTTATTAGCAGGAAGGTTGGTGAAGCATCAACACTTAAAAGACTCATGTAATGATGTATGCATCAGCTTTCCACTGGTTGCTGAAGTTTAAAAAAGAAAAGGTGTGTGGGATAGAGAGAGAGAGGGGGAACTTATTACATTATAAAGTATTTCACACTGTGACTCAAATGAAAATCGCAACAGGGTATTGCTGTTTGGAGAACTAAAGCCTTTGGACTATACACTATCTACTTTGAAACAAACGTAACTGGATGGTTTTGCAGATTGAAAAGGGTTCCTTTGTAGTTCATTGGAAGGGGCCTGTTGTATGGGCCTGCCAATGTATGCACTAGTAGATGATCGGCACATCCGATTTTAATAATCACAATCACCTTGTTTGATGTTAACTGGATTTAAGGGCTCAAACGAGTCTTGAGCCAGAAATGTGTCGTTCCCTCACATTGCAGTCTCAATAAGGGAAGAAGATGAGGAAAGCAAGTGAAGTTGATGAATGAAAAAAGTATGCCAAAAACCAATTATCACAATAAATGGAGCAAAATGATTTAGCATTCTTGTGCACGCAGAGGATGTTGTGCAGGTATGAATTAACTCCATGAGCAAACCAGATGATTACATTCAGTGAACAGCCACAACGTGACACGGGCTCTGGGCTCATATCCTGCTACGCGGTGCACTCAGACTGTGGATCCTACATTTGAATGCAAATAGATTCAATTCGTAGGTGCAGTTTTAAAAGACTGACAATTGTACGGCTTTAAGAAATGTTTTGTCACACCGACCCTCAAATATGCAGTTGTTGTATTCCTTAAAATAACTCAATAACATGCTCGTGTTGGTCCCAGTAAAGAAAAAAATAAACTCCTCACCAAAAAACTATACATTTAACCCTGTTTTTCTGCTAAACTGGTGAAAGAACTGTTATGCACCAACACAGTTACCATGTGTTGTTTAACATTATTCTGCATATGTTGACCTACCTAGCACTGTTAAACCTTTATAGGTACTTCATAACATATGAATCACTGATTATAAGATTAACTGTCAATATTTCATTATCTTCCTGTATCTCTCATTAAATCTACTTCAGAGGTTGTTCTGTCATTTGAGTCAAGGAAACTGAACTTTGAACAATGTCGCAAGATCCCCTCCGACCTATACAGTTTTACATTCACTAAGACCAAGGAACTATCACCCATTAAGAATGGGAAATGTAGAGAATATATGGCTGAGGGATCGCTGCAGAAATTAATTATATAACCTATTGTAGCATACCTCAAAAGTTCACGGTGCATGAAAAACTTAATATGCATGGCCTTCACCTTTTACAGGCTCATAAAATTGTAGAGTTGTGCTTAATTTTATTTTATTTTAGAATATGACAGGGATAATTTATAAAGACCATCATAGCGCTCTACATAGGTAAGACTTTTTTTTTTAAAGAGTTGGGTTTGATGTCCACTCACACAAGCACGGAAAGGTCAATAATATTTTTTAATACGGCTGTAATGATATTCATGTTCTTTCTCACCACTTTTAAATTGGACCTTGTGGATAGCAGTGGAATTAATACCAGTGTGACATAATATGTGTGAGGGGACCAGACACAAAGTACTATTATGATACTTTATACACAGGCTTACAGAATAACTTCATTCTGATTATTTTGACACAAAAGTAAAAGATTTCAAAGGAGTCTGTAATGTAACAGATCTTGCACTTGTAATCCGTTTATGGCACTGCTCATAACACATTCACTAAAACTTTTTGGAGGCGTCCTAGTGAACCTGAAAGTCTGTTTGGTAGTACAGCAGCGCATAAAAGAGGACAGTACCAATGTTAGTGTTATTCTAACTAAGTACTTGTTTTATATAAGTAATACTCATTGTTTTCTGAAGAGATGACCAGGAATCAAGTGAAATCTCATTCAAAATACATGTCTTAAAATATTATTTTCATTTTATTTTTTCAATTCGAGGAGACAAGATATTTCATAACTCACTTTTTTCTGTTTGACCTATAATCCTCACTGTGCTGCCTGTGTGGAAAACTACCTTAACTGAATATGAAAGAGAGGTGTAATGGACACTTTTGAAACCCCTCTTTCTGCACACATATCAGCTCGACTGATGAAGTCAGGGCCTGTGCGTGTTCCCAGCTACGGCAGCCCCTGCCTACTACTTGAATTACGCCACTCTGACAAGCCAGCAGCCTGGTAAGGTCAGGCCCTACAGAGTGTCAGAGAGGTGGGATGATGATGTATCTCTCTGATGCCTCCGTTTTTCACCTCTTGACTTTGTTGTTTTTCTCCCTTGTGTCAGTGTCAACTTTTTGCCCATCTGCCGGGGACGTGTCTCCCATCAGAGCTGGACCGTCAACCTGTTTACCCTGGGTGTACCTGGATCGGGCCAGTCAAAACGGTTCTCCTTCTTGTACTCGTCGTTGCTTGATTGTGATATTATTTGAAAACTGAATTTGGTCAATTCTTCACTTTATCCTTTCTCTTTTGAAAAGTGTCACAGTGATGTTTTATACCTTTGTCCTCATTTTTAAAGTCTGTTTAACTAAAACAGAAAATGTTAAATGTGTTATCAATGGTTGAAATCTAGTTTCTTCAAATGTCCCAAAAAGTATTTTAGAAACAACACGAACAAGAAGACAAAGCTTTATATTCAGCTGATTTTATTGCGGCACAGAGTTAACAGTTTACACACACAGTGTATGTATTAACTGATATATGCTTAATTTCTTTCACAAAAACAAAGAGATGTGCCCTTCTCCAGGATGATTGCAAGTGGCTTGCTGTGATGCAAATGTCTTGCCCTAAGCCAGTTGTCCAGTGTGATGCTGCTTGTGTAGCAACGTTTCTTCTTGTTAGCATGTAATACTGGATATTTCACCTGATAATGTTGCAGAGGGCAGGGAATAGGCTATTCTTACAGTGAACTCTGTCACATGTTTTCATTGTGCCTGAAAACAAATGGGTATAAATCAGCTCAAATTCCAACGCAAGAGTCTAAACTTTGCGATACAACTCACATAGGAAAATCTCTGCATGTGTCATATGTTATGAGTTGGGACAACGCAATGGGAAGCTGCTCTGCCGGATTTCCCTCTTCCCCCTCTTGGTGTTGGTGTGTTTCTGCGTCAGTGTCTCTGTATGAACAACAGGGAGGGAGGGTGTGTGTGCGCGTCAGCAGTGCATGTGTCTGTACTCAGGTGGCAGGCAGATACCCTAGAAAAAACCTTTCAGATCCATTTATTCAGGAGCAGACAACACCTGCACAACGCTGCCAAAGAAGTGCCACAATGTCGGCGACTTCGTTTGCAGCTCTGACCCCCACCCCACCCGGTGTGTGTGTGTGTGTGGGGGGGGTGTGTGTGTGTTAGCATATTTATGTATACTGTGTCCTTAATTGTGTGTGGTGGTATTCTGTGTCTCTATGTTAGGTGGCTCAGTCAAATGTCTTATTCACAGGGAAAAATCACAGCAGGGGAAGCTTTTTCTGTCATCTTTTTTGTTTCTGTGGCATTTTCAAGGATTCCTGCTTTAAATCTTGCTTCTCTCCCGAGGATAAGCAGTTAATTTAATTACTGTAATGAACAAACTAATGCTAAAAAGGCGGATTCTTTGATAATTAAATAGAAAAAAAAATCTTAAATGCCCGAGATAAAATTAACGGTATTTTTAGTCTGGAGGAATTCATACGTCTTGAGATGACTGCTGTCTTAATCTGTGTTCAAAAATGAGCTAGTTTGCGTGTGTCATTTGCGCGCTGACAGTCAGTTGTGACAGTTGTAAAATGTTCTTGAAAAAGCGCCCGACGTGGACACTCAAGGCATCCAGACGAAAGATTTGCAGGCTGTGATGTCTGTGTGTCAAATTACTTATCTCACTAAGCATATGCTGGCACTTCAGAATCATATACTTCAAACCCACAGCCTTCAAAAGAGCCAAAACGGACTTTCTTATTCAACACATCAGTTATGTAGCCACCAGCAAAATGAGCGACATGTCATTTGCACTCAACAAAAAGCTTCCAGAGACATTTAAAGACACTCTTGGTGACTGTTTCAATTTGCAGAGACTGTTAATGATATTGTCTCGGCCCTTCTTTTTTTTCTGAAGATGCAAGTGAATGACAAAGAGTACTTAGATGTGCACTTCAGCTAAAGCTTTGCTAATTATTAATTTGAGTCCTGAAGACAATTAGTAAATCACTACGGCACCCCCTTATCCAGCTGTTGCCCTGGGTTTCTGGATTTTTTAAGAGTGAGCCAATCTCAGGGTCAATTTAGTCTGTCACTAATGAAAAACCATAAAATTATGGTTCTCTCTTTAACATATGTTGTTTGCCAATAATAAAAGCCTTCTTTTGTTTGATGAGCCTAAAATACAATTATACAATAGTATTGACCTAATAATACGTAGAGAAACACAACAAAAATATATTAACTAAACACCTGCTGTGATATTTCATTCACAGCTTTCTTTTGTTTGAACATTTTACTCCTCAACACACACACACACACTCACCAAACATAGCTCAAGGACTGCTGCAACACAGCAGTCCTTGAGCTCTGAGTAAATATTCCACTTGGTTTCTACTGTTCCAAGTGTTAAAGAGGGTTAAACTATTTCATTGCACTAATTGGCCAGTGTCATTCCTGACGTTTGGATAAACAGCGTAAAAGAGGGAAAGCCGAGACAAATGATGGCTAATTAAACTAGTGTGTGTGTGTGTGTGTGTGTGTGCGTGTGCGTGCGTGCGTGCGTGAGTTGCAGGGACAGAAAGCAGCTGACAAAAAAAATGGAGTGACGAAACACACTGCTCGACATAAGCAACAACTACTTATTGCGATGGAAACTTAGCAGGAAGAGAAAAAAGATCTACTTTCCATTTTCTCTGAAATCCTCAACTTCTCTCTAATTGGTTTTCATTCCGAGCTGACTGAGGGGGGAAAGAGAAAACAATGGTTGGTCTCATTTTACTCAGACTATTTTGGTAGGAGCAAGCAATTTTAAGGCTTTAACAAGAAGTGTTTTATTCGGGTTCGAAGTTTTCACTCTTGCGATTTTCATTAAAAAGCAAAGCAGAGGTGTACATATATAAATCTCTCACAGTCATCACTGGCCCCTCACCGCTGCATGTGATCTGATAAAAACAAAAATGTGTTAAAAACACGTTTTATAGGAACGAGAAAGGGATAGATAAAGAGAAAAGTAGGGGATGGGAACTCTTAAAATGAGCTGAGGCATGTCTGAACTCCGACCCGCGGGGACATTTGTTTTCAGAGGTAGCGTGTTGGCCGACCACATCATCCCCGGGGAGATATCTTCCTCACCATTTCTCTGCTACTCTGCGGCACCATTTCACCTCGTGTTACATCCCCTCTCTCTCTGTCTGACTGACTCACACATGTGGACGCGCACACACATAAACACACGCACACAAATGCTCACATACAATCCCTCAAACCCTCGCCCAACCCCCACCTCGCCTTTCTCGCATTTGACCACTTGTCAAGGGATGTTTATGGGCCATTGTTTGCGCTGCTGATGATCATTGTCACCGGTTGATTCCATTACCCATAAGCCTCTGATGGATGGGGCCTACCCTGACATCCACTGATATGGGTGTCCTTGACCACTGGGGCAGACGCAATGAGTGGAGGGGGCAGTTGGGTGGACCGTTAGATTTTTCTATTTTTACATTCAGTTGAAACAATGTACCATATTGCTGAAATTATTTTAACGTGCTCAATTGCAAATTAAGCTGTGATGAGGCAAAACTGAGCAAGAAAATTGTTTCTGAAATAGGTCCATAAAATATGTTAAGCAAATTTCTGAAAGGTGGGCAGGAATGAAATGTGAGTTAGCATTTGTTTCCCCACAACTACGTGACAATATTACATACTTGATTGATTATTAAAAGTTATAATCCCAAAGGGAAATTAGTTTGCAGTGTGGGCATGAAATTGATAACAATACACAGGAAAAACAACCAAAGACATAGTCCACACATGGCCAACAAGCACCCAAATCAAACAACAAAATACAAAACCTTTAGAGAGGCTGAATCGTTTTCTTATCTGCAGCCTCTAATCCTTGTAAGTGCATTCCAAAACTGCTACAAATCACTGTTTGAAATAAATCTATTTTATTGTGTGGCAATGCTATGGTAAAGGTTTGGTTAGGTTTAGAAGGACAACAATCTTGTTAGGGATCATTGTTTGTCTTAAAATGACCTCTGATTTAAGGTGAACTTCTTCATCATGGTTACAAAAATAATCACATGATTAAGATTAGGTAATGTGAAAATGTTCATTAAAAACAGGTTAGGATGGATACCCATCTTATGTTGAAGTTTGTTTAAGGCATATTCATACCAAGCATATCTTAATTAGACAAATGTATATAAGATAGTTAGATAGTTAATGTCCAGAAGGATCTGAGGTGGCCTACATAGGAAAACCAATATAAAAGAAAAGGCTAAACTATGTTGCTTTGTAAAAACAATTTTACTTGTGCAAATGATAAGAGTATACTTAAATAGAGAAGAGATGTGTGATAATGCTCTCATCATTGAGTTTAACATTGAGTTTTACAACCTTCACTCATATCATACAACTTAAGGACTTAACGTGATAGATGGAGTAATTTGTGTTGCTTTCCTCTGGTCTTAATCACATTACAGTGCATGTAAACACACCAAGGGGTCGCCTGCAGTCCGAGGGCCTCCCGTCGTGCTCAAGTGTCACAACATTATTTGAACATTTCTCCACCATCTCATTGAATTAGTGCTTGCGACACGCTAAAACAGATGAACGCGAAGTGAAGGAGTCGTTGGGAAGTCACACATCACAAGCAGACATCAGGCAATTACTGATGGGAGAAGATGGGCTTTGGATTTAACCAGGGCGAGGCCACGACGTAGTGTCAGTGAAGGATTGTCCGTGGTGTTGGGTGACTGGGGGAGGAGGGGAACCAGGCGGTGTTGATAGCTAAAACATTTACAGCCACGCCAAGCCGTCGTCATTTTTCACAGAGCCGGGGCCCCATTGATCAGGATGATATCTGGCGAAGGGGAACTTGTAGTTAAAGGCACATGTTTAACAAGCTGCTCCAGCATTTCCCCCCAAAATTTTCACATAAAGACTTTCCATTATTATTCCTGAACAAAGACATAGTCGTTTTCGATCCCTCAGATCTGTCTTTTGTCAACCCATCCGCGCCGGCCAGATTATTTTCCTGAGGAAATAGCTTCCCCCCGGATCAGACAAAATACAGCTCTTGTATAGAAACAAGGCCAGATGCCTTCACTTTGAGGTAGAAATTAGCCCCATTTTGTTAAAGTGGCTTAATGATGGTTGAGTTAAACCGTTTCTATACCTATCAAATGGACTGTTTCGTCCTTGTTCCTTTAAGACCAACAAAAAAACGAAAAGCAGGACGGAAAACCCAGGCCTCCAATAAAACTAAAGTTAATGGCATTGCAATATGCAAATATATGCTAATTGTATGCATACTGTCAACTTACATAGTGCTGTTCTTCGTTCATTTCAAAAGATATGACTGCAATTAGACGACAATTGATTGAAATCATTTGCGTTTTATGATTCTCTTACTTTTGAGAGCTGACAGGGCGTCTTGCAATTCACTGACAGTATATTTCCACCGCACGGGGAGATTAACTGCTATTATTGACCCTGATGCAAACCAACGGGCGATACATTTCATACAAACTATACTCACTATCGCTGTGATTTGCATGTGGCGGTTCATTTAGCATATTCCCTGATTATCTCATGATTTATGCTTTAATATAATGCACAGGGGCCTTTCAAAGCAATGCGCGTATACCGCACCTTTACAGCGATTTAACATGTCGGAGACAGAGAAAAATTGAAATGATAGTTTAAGGGCTGCGGGGGGAAAGAGAAGTCTTATCAGTTAAGACTTGCTTTGTATGTAGAATTCTTTCCCCCTCCCTTCTCTCTTTGGAAGGCAGGGGTGCAGTTGATGAATTCTTAAGCAGATCTCGCTGATAATTGTATTTCATAACTGTCATGCGGAGAGGGACTGTCCGCTGAGAAGCTATTTGTGTCACTGCATCTCTCTCCCTCTCCGTCTCCCTCTCTCTCTCTCTCTCTCTCTCTCTCTCTCTCTCTCTCTCTCTCTCTGCAGCCTCTTCAATAAAACTCAAATCACGACAGAGATTGTTAAATCTACCTCCGAGATTATTAAATCCAAATGGAGAATTTATGGGTGACACTTCATAACAATTAATCTGAGATGCTTGATTAATAAAGTTGGCTCGCCCCCTCCTTCTCCTTCTTTTCTCTCGTCACCCTCCCCGTCACTAAAGTTGTCCTGTTTGAGTGGGATGAAGGAGGAGGGGAAACAGACATACGGGTGGCAGGATGGTTGTCAGGGACGACATGAGTGTCATTCTTTTTGATTAATGGAGCATTGTGACCCCGCCCCTAACCCTCCTTCTTTCCCCGGCATGCCCACTCTCACCTATGCAAAGCCCCAACACCCCTCCCCCCCTACCACCACCAATAACAGGTAAAAATAGATGTGGGCCAAGTTATGCTCTTCAGTTGGATTCAAGCATGTGATAGGGAATGAAGTAAAGAAGGGAAAAGAGCGAGGAAGAAAGAAATAAGGAGAGATAATGAAAAATAGGGAGATATTGGAAGGGGGGGATGGAACCAAAAATACATTCGGTACAGGTTAAAAGAAAGAAATTAAGGAATAAGTGGGAAAAAATTTAAACAAAGAGAACAGAGAAAAAAACAATAGAATGTAAAAACAAGAAGGAAATACAGAAAGAACAAACCACTGAAAGTAAGGAGGAAGGCTAGAAGAAAGCAAAGAGGAGGCAGAAAGACAGATTTTTGGAGAATGTCACCTACCTGACCTTGTCACGATGTTAAGTCAGCTGTGATTAATTAGTTGAGTAAGACTGAGCAATTAGGTCAGGAGTTTGTGTGTGTGTGTGTGTGTGTGTGTTCATGCACACCTTTTTTTGATCAGCGAACAACAGTACATACAATATTATGGAGAAGAACACATCAGCCAGAAAAGAAAACACAAAACAGCGTATAAATACATTCATAATACATTCATAAGTTAAGCAACATAAAGGCAATAGAACTAAAATAAATACATAGATACATTAAAACAAAAGATGTTGTAATGCATGTTTATCTTTTTCCATGTTTTCAAAAATGGCTGCCATACTGAATCTTTTCTAATTAAATGTTACTCATGACCCTCTTAACCAAATATCTGTATATTGGTGGCAGTGGCTTTCTCCACTTAAAATAGCAGGCTTTTATAGCAAGAGGGGAGCAGAACTTTCATATCTCCCTACAAGAACATCCCATGGGGCAATGTCATTGAATAATGATTGTTCCAATCATGTTTATAAAGTATTTCAAGTACGTTTTAATAATGGATTTCCAAAAAGTTTGTCAGGTACCTTCCTGTATCGATCACATGTCAGTCCTATGTGGGTCTGCTCTAAACTTCAGCAATCTTGATGAAGCCTGTGTACGGTTTTGAAGAGAACAACTGCATGTTTAAGATGATGAGCAAATTCGATTAATTCCCCACATGTGTTTTTTAAGTCATGCACAACATTTTGAAAGTGTGAATGTGCAACCCTTATGAGATCGGGCTTGCATTTGAACTCTGTGTCATATATGAATTAACACCGACATGTGTCAAATATGTTGCCGTTCTTGCTTGGTTTGCAATAAAGAATAACTGAATAAGCAGGGTATATATAACTGTTTTTAAAAAAAGGCTTTGTGGTTTGTTATCGCAGAAACGTGGCTCTAGATTCCTTTGAAAGAGTTTGAAGATAAGAAACCCTTAGACAAATCCTCGAACCAGTAAAGGCTTAGAAAAGATCATATTTAACTGATGGCTATATATTTTCCTTTTTGCAATTAAAGAGTCCCTCTGTGTAATTTAATGCTTCTTTTCAAGTGTCGGGTCCCCCGAGACTTGGCCTGTAGCTATGCCATCGCTCTTGGTGATTATCATTAATGAATGTCGGCGAGGACCATCCCTCAATGTGACTAGGGAGGAAACACAAGCCCTAATTAAAGGTTCCTATTCATAAATATATGCCTCAAACTGCACAAATCGACATGCGCTGTGCACACAAGTCATTTTAATGTCAAAAAAGGCACCTTTTTAGGAGCGTTTTCTCCCTTTTTAATGTACAGCCACACCAGCAGCAATGACAGATTCTTATTGCCAAAGCCGGCAGCGAGGGATCTGTGCGATTTGAGATTCGCAGATTTAAATTTAGGAATAAAGCTGAAGATTAGGACGCCCTAATAAAAGGACTGATTACAAAATAGCTGGACTGCTAGCAGCAGCCTTACTGTTCAACTGAACATTATTATACACTTTCTGCGTGTAATCCTCAAGAGACTGTGGTGTTTTATCACAAAAGGTTGTAGGGAGCTCCTTGTGTCAAGGAGTCATACTGCGCGTTGAAATGTATTCCTCTCGCTAAGAAATGGAAATATTTACAGAATTAAAATGTTCAACTGATTACAGGATGTCGCAGAGGAAGAAAATAATCCTCATTTGCTTGTGTTCTCTCATAAAAAGTAATTTTAATCATTTTAATTGCTCCGAATGCAAACTGACAACGGCTCCAGTGAACGCTAACGGCTGCATTGTCTCGTCAGTTTCCCAGACAAAGCTATTCGTAATTGTTATGTGAAGAAGATCATGTTAACATTGAGGATAATATTGAGTCTGTCTGGATGTTTTATTTCTTATTTTTTTCTTCACTGGGGGCTCACGGCGTCTTGTCGGAGAAAGAATCTTGGGTGAGACAAACATTTGGCTGCTTCTCCCTGCTCCTTAATGGCTGAAAAATGCTAATTGGAGTGCACGTGTCAAAGAAAACAAAAGGCAAGGGAGGAGGAGTGTGCATGTCAAAGAGGCTGGTATTTTGAAACGTGAAATGTGTCACCGAGTTGGTGAGGATTTTTAGCAAGGTTTTTTTTTTTTTCCGGGAAGCAGGAGATACTGTATGTCGGGTGAAGTTTCGTCTGTGGTGGTACGTAACTGTAGCTCATGTTTGAGAGGCAAAAACAAGCAGGCACTTTACTGCAGCACTTTACAAATGCTCTGTATATATTCTGCTGAACAATTATTCCATAGTTCACGTAAACAAGTCGAACTTGCTTCCGCCACCTTTTGAGTTTTGAGTTTTTCTCTTTGCTGATATAAAATACCGCCCTGAATACCTGCCAGATTGGGAACCTTTAATAAACCTGCCTCTGTCACCGCTCCGCAGCATCTCATCACATTCTTGTGCTCAGGTGGGGATTACAAACCTTTAATTGCATTGTCAAAACCGAAACATTTTTTTTAAGTCATCATATTGAACAAGTCGTCGAAAAGTAAATCTCTATAAAATATCAAAACCTCTCTCTCTTCCTCCATACTCACACTTGGCATTTTAATTAGGCAGTCTTATCTGATAGATGTGGAGATATAGCTTGTGTCAAAGTTAAAGCCTCTTCTTTATTAATTTTTTATTATATATTCTTATATTCAGGCTGTCAATGTGTGTCTGGAATCTGATAGGGCCCATTATTGATTGAGGCTTACTCAAGATTATAAAGAAAGAGAGGCATTATCATAAGCTTTACGCCTTCATCATTCCAAATGTTCACTTATTTGAAAGACACATAAGGGAAACTCTTTATTTCAGTCCTGTAAGGATAAGTTTAGAGGTCCGGCGCTGTGCCACATCTCTTTACAACTAACATTCAAACACAAGAAGAAGAAGTTTGTCAGAAAGCAAATCACAGAGACCCTAAACACCACAGACACTAACTTTTGACATCAGAGGTTTATGGTCACAAAATAGCTCCCGTGGTTAGCCACAAGCCAAGATCCTGCAATACACAACATTAATTATTCATGAATATCAAGAGGCAGACATTCAATTCTTGGATTGAGCCATTGTGATTTGTGTTGATATACTTTGCTGTGAGCAAAATATTTCAAATATGTTTCTTAAACATAACTGAAAGGCATGTTTTTTACTAAATAAATGGGCTAAATGTAAAGGATCATTTTTATCTTGACCGATACTTACTATCAGTACAGAAAAGTACTGCATACCAAGCATTTTCAATAAGGTTTTTCATCTTATTCACTATTTTACTATCCACTCAGACATGAATTGTGATAAAGAAATAAGTAAATCATGTTACAGTGTTACAGTGTTTGGCTCTGAAAAGTTATTTTTCACAAGAGGATCATGTAAGAGACTATGTGATTCTCTGTGCAATGGTGATGATGGTGATCAAACTAGGGGGAGGAGAAAGATATAAATGGTTGTGACGAAGACGAAGAATAAAAAGAGCCTCTGGTAATAATTATAGCGGTTGTGGTTCCGGACATTTTTTCAAGCTGCATGTGTTTTGTGACTTGTATGAAGGATTTCAACTAAATGTGGGAGAGAAAAAAAAACTCTTGCATGAATTTGGATTTATTTATTTATTTATTTATTAAACTGCTTAATACATTTTACAAGTAATTTTTCAGAATTGTGAGTTGGCATACAGACAATTAGTCCAAATAGAAATAAAGCTTATTAGGAATTGTTATATTTTGGGGTTAATGTGAAAATGTTTGTTGCAGTCGATAAAAAACATACATGCAATCATGAGCATTTTTATTTTGATACGTGCATATTATTATCCACACACAATAAAACTTAGAGAGTTTTTAAACCGCATTTGCATTCCTAGAATTGTATTCAAAGTATTTTGGGTTTTATGAGTTTGACAGCATCGACTTTTTCAGACGTCCCTCACCTGGTTTGAAAACCTGCAGGACTCCTTTGCTGTGTGGATTTTTTTAAACGGCTTCTCTTTAGATGGTCATGTCAGACCTAAAAAGAAAGAGAAAAAATAACGTAGAGAATAATATATGTTAATATACACAACGGCATGATGTTCTCAGCGGCTCTGAGGGAATATCTTCACGCAGAGGAGACGGAAACAGGATGACATGTCATCGAGCTGTCACAGTGTGTGGAAGAGGGGCTCCGTTTATACAAGTCGGGGTGGTGGGGAAACAACTGTTTGTGTGTTCGCCTATTGTCATACATGCACATGGACACGGGTGGTTACTTCACGTGAGGTGTAAGCAAGCAATTTGGATCCTGATCATGTGTGGCTTGCTGGCTGTTCCAAAAATACACACATATTTTAAGTCTTCGTACATCGAAAATTGTTTATACACATAAGGTAGTGTAGATTATAAAGGGAGTATACTACAAATTCCCAAGTGGCGTATATTTCTTCTCTGGGATGTAAAGTTCAAATAGTATCTATGAGATTCAAAGATGAGTAGTGCAGTTTGGTGGATTTAAAAACAATAAAAGCCCAACTTAAGGCTCTGTGTGTGTGTGTGTGTGTGTGTGTGTGTGTGTGTGTGTGTGTGTGTGCGTGCTTGCATGTGTGTGTGTGTGTGTGTGTGTGTGTGTGTGTGTGTGTGTGTGTGTGTGTGTGTGTGTGTCCTATTCTTGTACAGATATCTTAGTTCTGAGACGGTTTCTGCCCCTGCCACTTGAACTACATGTCCCCCCCTGCTGGCCCAGGATCAGACCCTGCACAGGCATCTCTGCTTTCATTCCTCTGCTGTTTGTCTGCCCCTTAAACACAAGAAAGGATGCCTTACTCTCTAAGTTAAAACTTAAAAAAAATAAAATGACTACATCGGTATAGTCTACTAGTTTATATTATATATTTGTGACAGATGGTGGGTTACATTTTACTGTCGATTTTCAGACATTGATATTTTGCATTTACATTACTTTTCTCTTTAAACCGTGTTTTTCTTTTTCTACTTTAAATGGGTTATGTGGTTTGCTGTCACTGAATTAAGAAAAATAAATAATGTAATAAATGTTAAATTACACTGCAGCCATTTTATGTTTTTTATGTTTAGAGGATGAGGCAGTGCAGTAATATCTAGCGTTCACACAGCTCCGCACTGGATGTACCTCAGAGAAAAAGCAAATACAGGCAGTTTACTTCATATTGAACAATAACAAATCCTTATTATTTCAGGTGAGCCAGCCCACCACAAAACAAGGCGTTAAATAATAATAAAAGTTGGATTTCATGTGACTGAATCCTACTATTTATTTAAAAATGTTGTGAAATTAACCTAAATATAATAAGTAGACTTGTATTTTAAATTGTGTGAAAGTATATCCAGGGGATAATAATTAGTGAGCTGCAGCTCTTCTGTCTGTTTCTGTCTGACTGCCCGTCTGTCTGTTCGCAGACTTTGGGATGAAAATATTGGTGACGTAAGTCTGCTCCATCAATCAGCAGGCAGGCCGCTTTGACAGACGGGGACAGACAGATGTTGGGGCGGTACTTGGTATTTCGTTCACCACATAATAGGGCGACCTCGGGCATCTTCTCTACAGCACATTATCACTTTTATTTTTGCAGACAGGCATTACCGAGCAAGCGTAAAGACGCGGAAATCTTCTGGGTTTTTTTAACTGTGGAAACGTGAGGTTGGATGGGGTAAATTCAGACACTCACCAGAATCACTTAAAACAGGGCTGCTGGCTCGACGGTTTGCAGAAAGTTTGTAATCCAGTTTCCTGTAAACGATCCGCTTGTAGCCCGGACTGGAGCTTGTGCTGCTGCATATACAGAGTCCTATGAGAGAGCACGTCCAGTCTGAACAGAGGCAGTTCTCGTGCTATCAAAGTTATGTTGCGATTATTACCTAGTAATAAAAGAGAAACAAGCTTTAGACTTTTTTCCTCATCCCTTCCTCACTATCCTCTCCAGAAGATTCCGTAGTAAACGGATACTGTCTAATATATAACATTAGCCTAGTAGCGTGTGTGTGTGTGTGTGTGTGTGTGTGTGTGTGTGTGTGTGTGCCCTTTATAAACACTTTATGGTGGATAATAGTTAGGATGAAGTGTGGGCTATTAGTGGAGCCTCTTGTGGGACTCGGAGCCCCTCCCCTTGAGCAGAAGCCTCGATAAAAAAAGGTGTAACGAATCGATCCGCAGCCTCCTTTGTCCCACTAAAGAGGTCACCCAAAACATCCACGTTTTATGCAAACTTTGAAGCCGAGCGAAAAGCTGGTTCGCACTGCACTATTAACAAGTGAAACTCATTGTTTTTTACTTCAGTGTTGGCAGGGAGTGTCAGAAAGACTTGATGTTAATATACGCTATTTACACAATTAATTCATGTTTGATGTTTAAGGGAATATTTCCAATAAATATTCGATATTTATTTTTGCTGTGTTTGCTGCAAAGGTCTTCTCCTTTCAGAAAATCCCAAAGTTGTAATGTTTTTTTTTTGTTTTTTTATATGTTTAAATCTCCCATATGTTTAACAAATCAAAACAAATATCCTCCTTTTGTAAGATCAGCCAAGTCTAATGACTTTTGGTTTTTGGTTTTATTTCGTTTTTTATTATTTTTCAATAGGACTTTATTTTGCAAATCAAAAAGCGTGATTTCTATCCAATTCTAATAAAATACTATTCCTTCAATCTTGAAATGCTGTAAAAAGGGACAATTGACTCAAATCTTGTTTAGATTTTATTTTTGTAACCCATCCCTCTTACACGCCCGTTAACTTTTCTCGTGCACCTCTCATTCTATTGTTAAAGTTTACATATCGGCGCATCATGTGTTCCTGTCTCTCCTGTGTAGCCTATACGTGCGGGGGACAGAGAATAGACTAGGCGTAGTGGAGGGACGAGAGCCATCCCAGTGAACAATTAGAGCAGCAGATTGACAGGTGGGCTTTGACTGTCAGGGTGACGCTTGTTGGAAGGGGTGGAGTAAAGGAGAGGGCCGGAAAGGCAGCTGGATGTGTCTGTCTATCAGTGTGGAGCTGTCTCAACAAACGCACCGTCCGCGCATCACCAACCGTGCGCACATTTTCACTGCGGTGAATATCCAAAGGGGGACGCTTCTCTTTGCGCTTTTGAAAAAAAACAAGATAGTAACAAATAAACAAGAGCAGGAAACGGTTTTGCGGCAGAGAGGGCGGGCCCTGGCTGTTATTGTGATGAGTTTCTGAGACATTCGTCAAGTGTCCATGTTGACAATCGGGACGGACAGCGTATAGATGTGAGTATTTCATGATCCGGGAGAAGGTGCTTTCTTTTTCCGAGGGAGACGAGGTGTGTGTGTGTGTGTCTGTATGTGTGAGCTGATTGCTGCAGGGCTTTTTTTCCGTATACGCGCGCACACACACACACACTTGAGTGATTGACGCACACGTAGACCCGGCTATAACGTGTCATTCTTTCCTCTCTTTCCCCCCCTCGATTTCCTCCCAAAGACTGTAGCGGAGAGGTTTGGAGACCGGAGCGAACTGGCACCTGGACGGACGGAACACTAACCTAGGCTACTACGGCGCAGTTTGGGACTCGTCTCCAAGAAGAAGAGCTCCGTTTGTCTTTTTTTTAAACTTTTGCTTTGAATATTGGTATGACATAGTATTGTGAGGGGTGTACACGTATTTTGATGGACGCACGGCGAGGGGCTCCAGGCAGGCATCTGTCCATATCTCTCCTCTACTCTCGATAAACCGAGATTCTGCCAGTTTTTCCACCGAGCCACTATAGCCTGCGATGAGTTTGTGCAAACGGGCAGAAGTTAATGGACGTGCCCCGTTTGATTCAAACGAACTGTAATCTCCCATTTTCTCGCCGGACATATACCGATTATAAAAATGCTCAGTAGAGACTAAACCTTTCGCTTGCATCGATAAATAAAATAAAGACTTCTCCAGCCCTGCGAGGGATCTACACTACACACTCACATTCTCTCGTCCCGCTGAAGAACTGAGGAAACACGCCGCTGCTGCTGCTGGCTTTGATTTCCTCCCATTTGCAACCGGTTTCCTCTCCAGCTCGTCCGACTATTTTGATCTCTGCATGAAAAGTCAAGCGGAAAGTCTCGCAGCAGCATGCCGAGGAGAAAACAAGAAGCACCGCGGCGGTCAGCAGGTAAGCCACGGCTCTACAAACAAATACATCCTCCCTCCACCCCCATCAGCCACACACACACACACACACACACACACACACACACACACACACACACACACACACACAACCACAACCACAACCACATACTTAAAACTCCGCACACAGCCACGATAAACAGCTAGGGAATCAGTTTCCACAGGCCTGATGCAGGACACAACACAAGGACAACACACACACATGCACACACACACACACACACACACACCAGACGTGTATTACTAAGCTATACTCTGGCCAGTTTAATGTGTGCATAAATCTGCCTCTATGCAATTTTACCAACATAAAAAAGTTTAGGTCTGCCAATCTAAAGCATGTTTAGTTTGACTGGCAACAGCATTGTTTCATTTACGCATCGGTTTGCCAATTGTGCCTCTGAGGAATGAACTCGCTCAGCTTGCACTTCAGTTTTGAACGCTTTCAAGCTGCTGATCCTCTAGCAGCTATAGGTTGCCAGCAGCATCCAAGTTTCTCCAAACAAAGCTCATCTTATCTCGTTTTTACAGGCTTAGGCCGTTTGATGTGTTGGTGCCAGCAAAGAAAGAAAGAGAAAGAAAAAGTGGCCTATTTTGAGCTTGTGTTCCGCTCTAGGATTGCCATCCTTGATTTGATGCTTGATTGATCGCCTGTCATGCGACTGCCTTTGATCTATTCATTCCCGATAAACATCAGTAAATCATTCACCGCGCCCGGAGACACGCATGCGCCCGGCAGCTGGACTCCCTCAAAGGGATAACTTTTTGCCCCCGCCGAGGAGCGAAGAAAAGACAAATTGAAAGAAAAGTTCTCAAGCGGGTTAAATACCTTGCGATTAATACCTAAAGGGGTGGAGGGAGCAGGGGGAGGTGTGTGTGTGTGTGTGTGTCGGGGAAGGGAGGGGGAAGAATGAGCAGATAAAGTATGCACAATAACTATTGGTTATACCTCAAACTTGCTCTGTCAATCCCCATAGGAGTCATATTGTGTCCACCTGATACAGAAATCCAGTTGAGTTCCTTTTTTTGTAATCAAAAACCTATTAACATTAAATTAAGATGTGTAGATATTAGCATAGCCTACATGTGGGTTTTAGATGAGTGTGCTCTAATAAAGTGTCAAAAGTCAAGCCCAGAATCACATTTAATAAGAATTGTTATTGTTTTCCCCCTCCTTTCAGAAATGGAACCTCAGCAAAAGTAAATAATAACATATGAGAAATCCTGTGCCACTGTATCCATTTTCTGCAGTGACACTTTGCCCTTTGACACTAGTGTCTACACATGTTGTGGTTAAGCTGAGTGGACGTGAGCCGCTCTGAGAGAGAAACGCATGTTTTTGCCTGAATCCATTTGATGTCCTTGGTAGATGTGTATGTGTGTGTGTGTGTGATTGACATGCATTTTCAAATGACTGAGAGAAAAGAAGGAGCCCTTTGAAGTCAGAGCCATAATGACCAAAGCCGAATAAAACAGCTGTAGAATGTTAAGCAGGCGGTGGAAATGTGAGGTTAAGCAGACTTAATCAAGGTTGTGACAGAGAGACTTTGAACTCGGTGGGGCTGCAATTTCTAATTGACGCGAGGCCTTAGTGATGGATAGAGAGAAATGTGTTTGAAGAGCAAGCCGATGTGGTGAAAACGAATGTTGTCGTTTCTTCTGTGTGTTTTTTTTCTAACCTCTGTCACAAATTGTGGTAAAAATCCCCCAAAAGGGAGTGTTAAAAAGCGCTTTTCTGGCCTCTTCTGTTCATTCAGTCGAGCATAGAAGTGGCCCCATTCCGGCTCAGCTTTTGAATATTGATTTAATTGTTTGTTTATGTGACGGACACATACATCACAGGCAGTAATGGTCAATCCCAGCTTGGCAGGCTTTATCTCTGCATTATTTTCATTGCATGACATATGGTCAATCCAAAAAAGGTACACACACCAGTAGAGGTGTGTGTGTGTGTGTGTGTGTGTGTGTGTGTGTGTGTGTGTGTGTGTGTGTGTGTGTGTGTGTGTGTGTGTGTGTGAGACTGCTTCCACTCTAAAATGGTGTACACACCTATAAACACAGGCTATTTTTACAACGCACTACTAGATATTTCCACCACCTCCACTTCTCCCTTTGGAGTTGCACTAAAACAAAATGTTGCATACACTCCTCTGAGACAGAGAGAGAGAGAGAGAGGCTTCAATGGCTCTTTGTATGCCATTTCAAATGGGCTCTGTTTCATCAGTCACAGTGATGATTTTAGACCCTGTAATGGCGCTGTACCCTATCTAGTTTATGACCAGTGACAATACATCAGTGTTCTTTCATTTGGAACCGCATTACTGCATCTGTTAGTTTTGGCAGTTGAGCTCAGTGCAGTGCAATTTGAGCAGCAGAGACTTTTGCTGCAGTCATTTGTCGTCATTTTCTTTCTTTTTTGTCTCCTCATTGAAGTGCAGTTGTGTAGAGGTATTTCTCAACAGGCCTACAGTAGGAAATGAAAGTCGTAAACAATACGTAATGTTTTTATAGAGTAAGTAAGATGAGATTAAAAAAATTAAGGATGATGTTAAACGGTAAGGGCGAGGCGACTTCGAGAGGATTTTGTTTCTTTGTTGTACATTTTATGTATATGTGTAACTATTCTTATTGTGCCAGTGGTCGCATTTGATTCTGTTTGATCGAAGATGGCGCTGAAACGATTAGTCGACCCACTGAAAATTTATCACCTAGAATTTGATGAATTTGTCGTTGACATCATTTTAAAATGCAAAACCTTGAAGTCATTTGAAGAAGTCACCTTGGGGTGTAAACATTTTTCCAAATGTTCTGATTATTGATTAATCAATTAACCAAAAACAACTGTTGGTTGCAACCCAAATAAAAATGCTGTGGTGAATCGTTCCATAGCACGGAATCAATAGTGCCTGCATTAATCAACACCTATTGTTATCACTGTTTAAGAGAAAAGAGTGGATGATATCTGACTCTTGGCACCAGTAGCATTATCGTGTTTAAATTTGGCAACATACTGTACAGATTACAGCTAGATAACAACTAATTAGTTTAATTAGCAGATGTGAGATATAGCGTATATAAGATATACAGAGACGCCATAATGTATGCTGTATTTGCCTTCCTGAGGTCACAGTTTTGATTGCTGTTGAAAAATTAATGGTATTGCTGCGCATCTACTCTTGCTTTTAGTTCGCCAGCCACAATATCCTAAATCAAACACTGTCACTCTAAGTAATGAATCTGTCAACTAATCATTCAGCATGTCAGTGTGATAACTGGGTGACACTGTGTTAGAGATTTATTTCGCAGGAGTTAAAAAGGTCTAGTTGCAACCAAAATGTCTAATTTCTTATTACCTACACTCTACAACGTTGAGACAGAGGAAGAGGCGGAGCAAGGTGTGGGTGACCACACCACAGTGGGATGGGCCGGGATACCAGTGGATGGGATCTACATGTTTATACCGTTCTGAGGCCGAATTAGGTAGAGTCTGAAATCCACTCAGTTTCCTATTAATTCTTCGATGTTAAAAGTTTAGAGAAATATTTATTCCGACAACGGCGGAGAGAGCAGTTTCTGTACTGACAGAATTAGTGCATTGCAGGTCATGAAGGGAGAGAAAGTGACATGCTGCGATACTGTCAAACATGACCGTGTGGGGAAAGGTGTTCCTTCACAGACCAAAGACAGTAATTAGTTTGCCTTTTGTCTTGCGCTCTTGATTGAAATGTTAGGCAGCTGGCTCATGTTTGGACACTCACCCATCATGCCACTAATTAAAAAGTTTAGCACTCTAAACACAAATCAGGTACTCGGGGGTTACTCGCGTGCTGTTAATTTCTTTAATGCGTGTGATTCGGTGTCTCCAATGGACCAACTTCGGGACTTAACATTTTAATGATCTGTCGGCATAGCTTAGCTCAGCACATGGTTAATTAAAGTGGTCTGCGACGACACGCCAAGATTGAAGCCACAGTGAGGTATACACAGGGATGGTACACAGACAGTACCTTGCCTCGTGAGCTTCTCCGCTGACATGGGTTTCTCCTAAACACGTGCCCCTTCTTTAATGCCGCTATACACCGGCTCAATGCAAAAGGAGTCTCTTAATTATGACTTGAGGGGTGGGCGGGCTGCGGGAGAAGTTGAGCTTGCCTTCTTCCTCGACGGCATCATTAGCCGTGGTCCCTAATTATCCAGGTAGCTGACGGATCAGTGACAGAGCCCCGCCGATTAATGCTTACAAATTCAGCAAGGTGTCAAGTCTGCAAGCTGCCTTGATATAATCAACTCTGGGTTAGCCACTTCTCGTGTACCCGCCCCAAGTTGTTTCCAGCGTGCAAATCAACAGCAGAGGTTTTTTACGTTGCAGAGTGACGTGACAAACGTGAAGCCAATGCCAATGCTGGACACAAAGTGGTTGCAGTGTCAAGCTTGAATGTACAGCACTCCTTGTAAACAGTCTGATACAGAAGTTGTTTTATTAGTTGAAGAATAGGTGTGGCTGAGTGAATATACTTCTATTGAGTGTGAAGGAATTTCCTTAATACCATTTCCTTTTCCCAGTGATCTTTCTGGCTTGAATGTTTGTTTGACAAAGCAGGACCTAACACATTTAGATGTTGCTACGTAACATTGTATTTCCGCTGCAGAAATTTGTTGACTAAGAAGCAAGCGCCTTGAATACTCTTGTCGGTTTTATCGGGATGCTGCTGATAGGTAGTATTAAATGACATTTGTCAGGAGAAGAAGCTGCGACATGAGAAAATTATATTATTTGAAATTAGAAGTCTGTAGATGAGTACAGAGCATGTTGATGTGTGTGTGTGTGTTTGTGTGTATGAGTCTGCGTCACTGAGCAAGTGAAGCGTGCGTGCAACCCTGCTTGTTTGCGTGTGATTGTAAAATATTCTGATCCTCTGATAAGGCAGTGTGTGTGTGTGTAAAGTATCATTAACTGGTGACATTGACTGAAGGAGTCAGTGGATATATTTGCTATCCCACACTCGGCTACACCCGCAGTTTATTTGCATGTGGTGTCAAAACCAGTAGGCCTTCAGGAAATCAAAGACACACACACACTAATACGCACACTCTCACAACTGCGCTCTCTGTCCTCATCTTCGTGGAGGTTAAGTGACAAATGAAGATCGATGACTGCTCTTATGGAAAAGAGAGCGTCGAATTGAAAATATGTGGGAATTAGGCTCGCCAGCCGGGTGACGATGTAAAGGCATTCACCGCTGCAGCCACGAGGTAAAACTATCCGCGGGCTTAATGAGGTTCAGAGGAAGCAGGAAAACCTGGATTCTCACTCAAGCGCGACACAGGGAGCCCTTGACAAAGAAGCAAAGGAAACAAGGTCATTTCTACAGGATTGCGTCCTCGCTCTTATTAATACATCCTGCACGCATTAATTGTCTCTGTGATTTTTGAAGTGTGTCTGTTTTCCATTCGCAGAGATCTCTTGGCTTTGATTCGCAACAGCTGCAGCACAACAAAAGCCACAATGTTCAGTGGGGATGCAAAATAATAACAGGAATAATAACAAGAGTGAACTCATCCACATGACTTGTCCTTGAGGGGGTTTAGGGGAAACCGGTTGCTGATTATTGTAAAGCATGCAATGCTGATTGAGTGAAATGGCCATTTCGGTGAAAGGAGAGGAGGGTGGTGAAGTCACAGGCAACATTCATTGCATAGATTTAGTCATGGCTTTATACATATATTCACTCACTGAAAAATGTATTAAGCCCTGGTATCCAATACAAACATGGATTTCACATAGCGTATGTGATTGTTTGCCTTATCCTGGACACCTGGTTTATGGATAAGGCTACAATTTAAAAAAAAAATTAAATAATTTTTTATTAGTCTGGTAATTATTATAGAGAGACGATTACATTTATTAGACTGGACTTTAGGGCCACTTAAAGTATGCTTGAAGCTGCACATTTGTGAATACTATCACCCGTTTTTTTGTTGTCTCCAAGGAAGTGACGCCCATTTGCTTGTTCACACAAATGCAATCATTTACCAGGTTTAAAAATCAGACAAAGGGAATTTAGGCTATATGTGGAGAAGGGAAAGAAAGATGCAGGAAACAGAGAGAAAAATGGCAGATGATGATTTAAGGCAAGAAGACGGGAGGTCCAGGGAACAAGCAGAGGTCAGTGTGTACTCGGGGGAGCCCCCGTCTCCACCGCCTCCAGCCTCAGAGTGTTTTCTGTGTGTGTTCTGTTGCTTTCCCAGATTGTTTTCTCCTTTGCCACACAGACCAGACTTGTACGTTTGAGTCATCTGAGTGCATTAGTTTAAATTATCGTATGTGCCCTTGTATGATTGATGCAGCGTAAGCCAGACAAACACTGTTTTATGAGGGACTAAGGTAGACTGTTGAAAACTGAATTTGCCCAAAGCCAAAAAGGACTTTGCTCTGATTCAGATATTAATTTGTGCAATTTGTTAGACGGGACTTCACAAATTACTATTTTTTTTCTTTTCTTTGGGCTACACTTTATGTATTAGAAATTGCAACAGAGGCGGCAGTAATCATGGCGATCATGCTAGAGATGCATGGCCACCATTGAAGTAAAACAGGTTTGTTTAAATGACTCCCAGCCAGTGCTTATTTTTATTGAATCTCTAGCTATATTGCCGATACTTGAATAAAGAGCACGGTCGGTAATGGGAAGACTGGAAAAAAACTGCCTTTGATCCACAAGTAAACATTAAGGCCCTGTTCTCACGGCAACACGAAACGGTGCAAAAGCGGAAAAATTCCCGCGGTTGCACTATATCATGTACATGAAAACAGCAAACGCAGGCATGAAACCGCAAGTTTTTGAGATCACGTCCCAGGGAGGATTTTTTGGAAAACACAACGGTTTTGGTTTCGTGTGAACACAGAAACCATTTCCCCTGGTAACGCTGACGTCACGGCTCCACTTCACGTATGCATAGTCTATAACATTTGCTGTCAATACCCACACGCGAGTTATAAAGTTAGAAGACAACATAACGTGCAGGGCTTAAATAGGCCTATAATACTCGCCAAGTAAGTTATTGATAGCATGCACCCGCCACTTTGTCTGGGGAAAGATTTGTGCTCTGCCGCTTTTTCTAGCAAAATAAACTTGTGTACACGGCTCTCTCTACATTAAAAAACACTATCCATAGTTCAGCGCGCAGCGGTTAAGTTACTGTTCAACAAAAGGAGCATTAAGGCTACGGCTTCACAGTAAAAGCATTTTACTGGCTAAACATTAACAGCATTTCACCGGACAAACGTGAGTTGACTTTTATTTTGAAGTACGCCTAACAGGAAAAGTAGCCGCTCACAAAGCCCCTTCACTATCAGCATGTCTTCTGTTTTCATGTGTTCAATGCGGTGAAATAAGAGGACAGAAAGCTTGTCATTTACAATGCTTGTAACCCCAAGCTTACACCAACCGCTTTATGAACGTTAGTGGCATTAATTTTCGGTTTCAGTAAGGTTTTAGGCATCAAATTGTACCGGAAAAGCTATCTACTACTACCTTGTACCGCCAACTGCTAGCCTGGCATGCTTACTACATCGATTTCGTCCCGTTTCCTCTGAAAACATGTGCACGGGTGAAGATGTCAGATAAATTGTGTCTGAACGGGGTTTAAAAAAAAAAAAAAAACGGGAAAACTGTCACGTTTTCACCGTGAGAACAGGGCCCAAGAAAAACTGTGTGTTGAGGCGATTGAGTTGCCACTGGACACCCTGCCCCCCACCCACGCTGCCCAGCCCAGAAAGTGTCCTGCTTCTGTTTAAGATGGAGTCAGCGATTCTAGAGAACGCTTGTAGACACCATCACTTTTTGTCAAAATCAGTGAATATCTCCTCGCGATCTGCTACTCGTCCGTACTCTGTGCGCTGAAAGAAATCCAGTGTTATTACACAGACTAGGCTCTATAAATTGGTAGGTAAGCAAAGAGTACAGTATGTAAACAAAGGCTAGCAACCACAGTAGCTAGCAACATGCCCGTTTACAGAGCCTAGGCTGTGATTTAACACTGGATTTTATTCAGCCCCCACTCACTATGTACAGGCAGTGGATCAAGCGGATTTATTCACTGATTTGACAAAATGTGATTTTGACAACAAATATTCTTCAGAATCGCGGTCTCCACCTTTAACCAGCCTTGCACATAAGGGGTTGAAGCGGGGTGTGCAAGGAAGGCTGTGGGCGAGGGGACGAAGACAACAAGAGGGGGGAGAAAGAGAGAGGGTATTAAAAGTGACAGACGAACAGGACTTGGGTAGACGTTCTCCTGCAGCAGCTGTGACTGCTGGCATTGCTCTGACAGGTGTCAATTAAGAATTATACTGCAGAGGCCCTGTACTCATTTTTTCCCCTGCCCAGCTGTCTGTCTGTGTGCCTTTTTGAGAAATAACACTTTACCCTTGTCACCGCTTTAGCGCTTAGCCACGGTCGCCCCAGAAAATGAGTGCACGGCGGGCACGCTAATCGATAACCAGTGTATTAGCAATTATTTTGCCCATTGATTTACGGTGGGGCAGCAACTCCCACCGTGTTGTTGTTAGCCGCTGATTTTATTTGCCTGTGCTTTTCACCCACACATGCCAAAACACTTGCTTTGCTGTTGCCAGGTAGTTATATCTCATTCTTAGAGCTAAGTGTTTATACCTTTTTTATATATGTTGATTGTTTAGTAGTCCTTTAACTCCCCATAGTGAGGAACAGTTTAAACCATCATTTCATTCTTTTTTTGGGACTGTAAAGTAATGTTTTTTAAATTATACCAAGTTGGGTTTATAGAAACCACTTTCGCCACCACATTTCCAAGTGACTGGTGAAGTAATTTTGTCTCTGTCGTAACTCCGAATGAAACATTCACTCAGGTGCAGCCGTCTGGCTGAAAGTTTGTGTGATTCATGTTTTTAAGTGTGAAAGGTTTTGAAATGTTTTGTTCCCTGTTGATAATGACTTCAACGAAAGGGATCTGCCAACGGTTTTAGAACATTAGAAAGCAGCTGCTTGTTGCATTGTTGTTTGAAGATAACTGTATGCTCTTCAAAGTATGTGTAATCCTTCAGCAATGGTTGCACCAATCTGATCTGTATTGGGCCCATACTGACCTAATTAAGCCATTCATGTATTAGCGAGACGTGACACGTACACAATGAAAACAGTTTCCTCCTCAATATCATTAAACAAAAGCTACAGTATCTCACAAAAGTGAGTACACCCCTCACATTTCTTCAAATATTTCATTATATCTTTTCATGGGACAACACTGAATAAATGACACTTTGATACAACGTAAAGTAGCGTGTGTACAGCTTATATAACAGTGTAAATTTACTGTCCCCTCAAAATAACTCGACACACAGACATTAATGTCTAAACTGCCGGTTACAAAAGTGAGTACACCCCTGAGTTAAAATGTCCAAATTGGGCCCAAAGTGTCAATATTTTGTGTGGCCACCATTATTTTCCAGCACTACCTTAACCCCCATGGGCATGGAGTTCACCAGAGCTTCACAGGTTGCCACTGGAATCCTCTTCCCCTCATTCATGACAACATCACGGAGCTGGTGGATACTGGAGACCTTGCGCTCCTCCATCTCCTGTTTTAAGAAGCCCCAAAGATGCTCAATAGGGTTTAGGTTTGGGGACATGCTTGGCCAGTCCATAACCTTTACCCTCAGCTTCTTTAGCAAGCCAGTGGTCGTTAGGAGGTGTGTTTGGGGTCGTTATCATGCTGCAATACTGCCCTGCGGCCCAGTTTACGAAGGGAGGGGATCATGTTCTGCTTCAGTATGGCACAGTACATGTTGGTATTCAATGAACTGTAGATCCCCAGTGCTGGCAGCACTTATGCAGCCCCAGACCATGACACTCCAACCACCATGCTTGACTATAGGCAATACACACTTGTCTTTGTACTCCTCACCTGTTTGCTACCACACACTCTTAACACTATCTGAACCAAATAAATGTGTCTTGGTCTCATCAGACCACAGGACATGGTTGCAGTCATCCATGTCCGTAGTCTGCTTGTCTTCAGCAAACTGTTTGTGGGCTTTATTTTGCATCATCTTTAGAATAGGCTTCCTTCTCGGACGACAGCCATGCAGACCAGTATGATGCAGAGTGCGGCGTATGGTCTGAGCACTGACAGGTTGACCCCCCACCCCTTCAAGCCCTGCAGCAATGCTGGCAGCACTCATACGTCAATTTTCCAAAGCCAACCTCTTGGTATGACGCTGAAAACGTGCACTCAACCTTCTTAAACTGGGCTGCAGGGCAGTATTGCAACATGATAACGACCCCAAACACACCTCCAAGATGACCAGTGGCTTGCTAAAGAAGCTGAGGGTAAAGGTGATGGACTGGCCAAGCATGTCCCCAGACCTAAACCCTATTGAGCATCTTTGGGGCTTCTTAAAACGGGAGATGGAGGAGCGCAAGGTCTCTAATATCGACCAGCTCCGTGATGTTGTCATGAATGAGTGGAAGAGGATTCCAGTGGGAACCTGTGAAGCTCTGGTGAACTCCATGCCCAAGAGGGTTAAGGTAGTGCTGGAAAATAATGGTGGCCACACAAAATATTGACACTTTGGGCCCAATTTGGAAATTTTTTCTTAGGGGTGTACTCACTTTTGTTGCCTTCAGTTTAGACATTAATGGCTGTGTGTTGAGTTATTTTGAGGCGACAGTAAATTTACACTATAATACAAGCTGTACACTGACTACTTTACATTATATCAAAGTGTCATTTCTTCAGTGTTGTCCCATGGAAAGATATAATGAAATATTTGAAGAAATGTGAGGGGTGTACTCACTTTTGTGAGATACTGTATGTTACATTAATAAGGTTGCGTCAGTAATCCACAGCAATTCTGTGGTCTTGTGTCACTTTACTTAACTGCTCCCAGTTCTCCGCAGTTTGGTGGTAAACACGTTTTTCAGGGGGGGAAAAAAAGGCAGGGTGGGATACCTGAGCTTAGTTATCGGTAGTGGTACCTAAGAGAAAAAGTTGGAATGGCGCATCCCTAGTTTTAGCCATGCCAAATCCCCATTGACTACACTTCAACTTAAAAAAACAAATGAATTCAAAAGTTCTTGTTAATTTCAAAAGGGAACGCTGACAATATTTAAGATTAGCAGGAAAGCTTGAAACAGTAGTAGAAACTATCTACTGTAGTGAAGACTCAATTCAAGGCTCTAACTACAGCAGTACTTTTTGGCTGCGTATTTAATTTCTGTCGAAATTCCATTCAAGTTTAGGACACAAAAACGAACATTTTGCAATGGAAGAGTTGCATTAATTCTTCACACCAAACTAGAAAGCTACCCTGAGAATGCCTGAGGCTTACGAAAAGATTCAGTGTTTTTTTTATTTTGTTTGTGTGTGTTGTTTTTTAGTTTTTTTGTGGTTGCCAAGGTAAGAGCTGGATGTGCTCAGATGCTCAAATATGTATACACACGATAACTGTACTCTGTTGGTATTTTGCATATAATCCCCCTGTAAACATCAGGAGAACATAAACATTAATTACACGTTTGCAAACTAGGCAGCAGCTGGTGGTAGAGTTTATTTTTTCCCACTCACTCTAAAGAGAGCTTCAGTCGCATACTAGCGCATGTTGTGCAAAAAAAAAAAAAAAAATGGCCAGGATCAGTGCTGTACATCATGAAGCGAGAAAGGTACTTGTTTTTATTACAAGACTGGAGACTGATAAAAGCTGGCCTCAGCATATCCAAACAGCATTCGGTGCAAGTGGACCGAAGTCAGGGGGTGGACATTTCTATCCCCAAGGGAGTGTTTACTTAACTGATAAGGTGGGTTGAGAAGCAATGAATATAATTTTTTTTGAACACTAGTTTACTGCAGATAAGCCATCTGGGAACGCATACAGTTAACAGATGACACTTTGTCCTTGAGAGCGGACACTGGGGAAGGTCGCGCTGCAGCCTGCTGTAGTGCCACTGTCATCTCTCCTTCGTCCCCTCACCTCTTCATCTTTTTATCTCAGCCCTCTCTCTCTCTCTCGGTTTTTGGGGATTACTGGCCCCTTCTCTCTCTCACTGTAAGCCTTTTCTCATCTTCCTATCCGTCATCAATCTCCATCTTACAGACTCAATTCTCCTCTACCCTGCTCATATTTTCTTTCATCTTCCTCTCTCTCTCTCTCTCTCTCTCTCAAGAGTCAGTGAACTGGTTACAAGAACATGAACTCGATATCTGAAAAGGAGAGCATAATACCATTTCAGGCCCACTGGCCTTGCTCTCATATTTTAAGAACCCCCCTTTTTTTCTTCTTGTCTTGTGTCATCTTCTTTGAAGCCCCAAACTCATGACTGTCACGTATTTCCAAGAGCCATTTTCCATTCTCATTAAGCGGACAGGGATCCACAAAAGCATGATGCGCAGGAAAGGAATCAAAGCACATTTTGTTAGCGCCACGCTATTCAGTTTTGTTTGAGGCCATCCATTAAAAAAGGAACCGGCTGACCACAATTTGCTTGGGGTGTGGGGATGGGAGGGGGGGGATACACAGAGCAATCACTTATCAACCGTCGGCTTGATGGGCAAGTTGAAAGGGGATATAATGTCTCAGGATCCCAGTCCAATTCAATGACACCACATGCTGGCCCTGCAAAAATTCCTCCCAAATCGCTCTTGAGCCGCCGCGGTTGTCTCAGACAGTGACAATCACAGGGGGTATAAGCTCAGCTCCGTCCCTCTTAAGTCGTCTGTCTCGGAGGGAACAGCGGGAGGCCTCTTCTGCACCCAAACGTCTCCTCTGTCAGTGTGTCTCTCTCGTCACTCAGTCCCTAACTTTGTCTGTCTGTCTGTCTGTCTAACTCGCTGTCCACCTGAGCATCTGTTTTCTGATCACCTGTCCCTGTCCCTCCGTCTGTCTCTGAACCAACGTCGTTACTTGTCTCTCCGGTCCATCTGCCTCTCCGATGATACATGATGACAGGACTGCCACTACAGCAAACCAAATACCCCCGAAAAAATTTTGACATTGAATAATGTTTGTATTAGTCTGCATCAACACGGAGCTTTGACAGAAATGCAACAATGAATAATGGGACGTCTGGTCTGGTGGAGCCAGTCGTGGAACGGTACCAAGTACACTCACTCAAGTACAATTTTGAGGTATTTCCAATTTATGCTGTTACTTGACTACATTTTCAGAAGAAGGCGCTATATTTCTATTTTGATTTGTAACTGTAAGTAATTTATTTTAAAATACAGTAGGTCTTTAATTTGGGTATAATGAAGTATTTCTTCTCTACCCTTTGTGAACTGCTTGCTTTTCCACCTTTTGTGAAGGCCTTTGTAATACATCTGCCATTCACTAAATACTTAGAGTATATGTGGAATCTGTCTGGCCTTACATTCAACGTGGGACAATGGCCACAATCCCAGAGTGTATGAGTCACTAGATGAGTGTGACTTACCTTTTTTTTCTTATAGCCAACAAGACACATACAATTGTGAAACCCTGAACTTGCTTGAGAACACATCTTATTAACTTATCAGTGTGGGAAACGGGAGCTGGAGCATCACTGTTTGTGATTAGAGTCCACTATTGTGAGACTAGGATTCCTGACATGCACGAGAGACATGGAAAGGTTTGAAGTGAACTGTCTGTAAAATGACAACAGCGTTAATAACAATACTCTAAATTCCAGTTTCCTAAAGGACTTTTGGGCTTAATTGTTCAAGATAAAAGCCCTTTGTATATTGGAATTTCGATATTTTCTCTCCTCTGTTAAAGAGTAATCTGCATTTTTTTTTAAACAACAGTGTTTTTAGGGTAGCGCAAGGTATTTGAATAAGTAAACACTCGGCCACAAAATCGTTAACTGTTGAAAACTTGTGCTAAACTGTTCTAAGTGCTCTCCTTGGGACAAAAAAGAACCCACAGGACACGGCTTGTCTGATTAGATGTTTGGTTAAAGAAAAGGTTTTCACATATTCATAGGAAGCCTTAAACCTACTTTCAAACTACAGTTCATAGACATGTTTAGCCGTGCAGTGCCAGACAGTGCAGCTACTGTGGAAGCAGTGCTGATGGCACAATCCTGAGCGGGTTGAAAATGTGCACCCCTCCTCTCGATGTTTGGGATCTATTTTGTATGGAGGAGCTGAGTGTCTACATGACCGGGGCCAGAGAGCTAGACAGGACTGAGTGAGGCACTATTGTGTGTGTGTTGGGGAATAAAGGGGTGAAAAAAAGAGGAGAAAAAAGAATGACAGCAGACAAAAAAAGAACCAGGGAGGAAAGAGGGGAGGGGGCAAGGGAGGGAGGGAGGGTGTGGAAAAAGAGGAGGCAAAGCACCAGAGGAATGAAAGAGAAATGACTTGAGGGGTTGAGGGATGGAGAGAGAGGTGAATAAAGCGAGAAAAGTATCAAGGCAATGAAGAAGAAAGAAAGAGAGAGACGGTGAAGGCGGTTGGATAGAGGAGTAGAGAGAGAGAGAGAGAGAAGGGAGGATGTCACCCATGGCTGCCACTCATCACTCACAGCTTAATGACGCTGGTTTTTTCCTCCTTCTCCCGCTTCTTTTCCGTGGGAGAGGTGGGGGGGAGGGAGTTGGGCCAGGCGCCCAATCAAACGGGGTCATACAGAGTTCACAACCTCCAGGTGGGACTGTCCTCCACCGGGGAAAAATGTTTGTGCGTGTGTGTGGTTGTGTGCAGCTGTAAGAGATCGTCCAGACTGGGAGATAGTTTAACATGGTACATTGTTAGAATGTCTCTCCAACCAACCTGGACAGTAGAGGTTAATCAAGTTGTTGTGGAGGTTAATACAAGGCGTGCTGACATACTAAAAAGTGACAGTGAGAAGAGGAATCCATTCTGATTTAAAAAAAACTCATGCAGGATTTCTTTTTGTGTCTGCTGGTTCTGTAAACATGGTTAAGGTTTTGTTTTGCATGCCTGTCAGCCTTGTTATTTTGGTTAAGGTGCAAATGCCTTGTCCAAAGTTTGTGCTCATGTGTTTACATATGTGTATGTTTGAAGCACGGGTGTGTGTGTGGGTGGGTGTGCACGAGCATGCATGTTTGTTTTCAAGAAAAACCACCCGGCTGTCTGTTGCTTCCTTCTGGGATTGGCCTCATTCCTATTCCAGCATTGGAGTTTTGATTCAGTGTGTGTGTGTGTTTGTGTGCGTGCACACTCAGCTCCACTTGTCCTCACTCATTCTCGTTTCTGGGAAGCATCAGCCGTTTAAAACTCAAACGGCAGGGATTTCTCCCCTCGCTCTCTTCATCGCACCAAATTTGGGGAACAGCTGGGGCGGCCATGACGATGATTTGTCTCCCTCTGCCCGTCTGCCTGACAGGTTGAGAGCACGCACACACACGCACGCACACACTCACACTCGGGGGAGACACAGACACTCACTAATAGGCACATACACACATAATTAAACATGCACTCAGTATCACAGACAGACAGGCACAAACACTCATACACACACACACACACACACACACACACACAGACACAACCGTAGACACAAACCCCTTATAAGAGGCCATGTTCTCAGGGCGCTGCCAAAACACTCTGATTTCCTTTAGCCTGGGCGGCCATACATCAGCTTGGGGCCTCCCAGCCCGGATGGCAGGGGCTGACAGAATGACATGTGTCATTTATCAAACGAGGGGCGCCAGGCCTCAGGAAAAGAACAGACCGCCGCGTGACAAAGCCCCCCGAGAGCTCTCCTCCACTCGCAACGAGGGGAGTGTGTCACGGGATAGACACTGACAAATCTGCGGAGATAGAACACACATGGACTCACGCTGACACCAACACACAAGCAGAGGAAACACACACTGAGAGGCACTTCCAGCACAGATACAAAACCCAGTGATCGCACACTATGTCCAAGCTACATTGTGGCTTCAAAATAATATTTTTTTTGCATGCGTTTGAAAGAAAGAAAAGTGTTGCGAAGTGCTCGAGTAAAGCAAAAAACTATATATACTTTCTGAATTTTTTTTTAACATGCTGCCACTGGACCTATAAACCCACAGCCAAACCCACACACATACTCCCACATGTATGTTTCCCTTGCCGAAAGAGAAGCCACCGCAGCCAAAGCTTCTCATGTTGCCAGCAGCAGGCCTGTCTGTGTGCCCGTCCTCCTTAATGAACGGCCACTGGCTGCCGAAAGCAAACTCTCTTACGCCGCTCAATCTCCTTCCTTTCGTATCCATGCCAGCGCATTCTCACAATATCCTCCCTTTCTCCTTCATTATGTCTCCCTTTTCCTTCACTTTCCTCCTCCTCCCTCCTCTCTGGTCTTGATCCCCCCTCCACACCCGTTTACTCTTTCCGTAGCCCGTTCATTTGTCTTCATGAGCCTAATTTATTTTCTCTGTCAGATGCAAGCTGACAGCCATCAGTCTCTCTCTCTCTCTCCCACACACACACACACACGCCTGACCTCCCAACATGCCACACTAACATGTACGTACGGACAAAAGCACATACCTCCTTTCTCCCCTTCCTTTTTTATTCATTTCTCATCTATACTCCCGTCTCTATTACACACCACGCACAGCCGGTATTACCTCACGCTGCTCTGAGGTCAGCTCTGCAGTCACATTCCCTCTGGTTTACCCCTGTCCTCCACCCCCTCCAACCCCCAAAACCCTCCCATTAACAGTACTGAAGATGGATGTGTCTTCATAGCAGGGATTGATTGCGGATATAGAGTTATGGTGCTGTGTGTGTGTGTGTGTGCGTGCGTGCGTGCGTGCGTGCGTGCGTGCGTGCGTGCGTGTGTGTGCGTGCGTGTGTCTGTGTGTGTGTTAGATGGAGGGCACTTTGGGAGGCGTCTTTGGGAGCTGAACTGTGAGGGAAGCAGGCTTTTCTCTCGTTGCTAGAACCTTCCAGCCGTTAGTTGTCTGTCCGCAGTCTGATATTGTGCTCTGTTGAAGGATTGCTTCCTCTCTTCCTGCCTCCCTCTCTCTCTGACTGCAAAGCTGTTCATAGCATTGTGCTCTCTCACACTCACACACACACACAACACACACACACACACACACACAGGCATGCATAGTCGCACACAGACGCAATTAGGTTGAGATGGCTACTGATACTAGTCCACTTTGAGAACCCAGTACATAATTTACTATCTTTCTCCAGGGACCCCTTTAAACCCCTAATCCCTCCTCCCTCCTATCATTTCTTCTTTTGTCACTTTATTGCCATGGTCATCAGGAAAGAGAAGAAGGGAAAAAAAACTCTCCACGCTTCAAACTGCTGTGTAGTTCAGCTTATGGTTTTGTTCTATTATTTGTTTACGCCCCGTATGCTTTTCATCACGCTTTAAATCCTAAACTAGTGTTGAAACCAAACAGTAGAACTTTGTTTAATGGAGCGCCAGACTTCAGCCCTAACTCGTCACTTGAGCGTGCAGAGTGAAAAAGAAAATGTGGCGATGCATAAAGGATAACGGTTTTGATGGCGCACAATTGCTGGAATTTCCCTGGTGACACATGCCGTTAAAAGCACTAAAATGTTTGGGGACGTTTGGTTGTCCCGAGCAGCCTCCTGCCCGGAGGGTTTGCGGTTCTAATTAATTTCCCTGAAGTGACTTTAAGGTTTTTTAAAAGTTATGATTTCTTTGTCTGTCCGTGTTTATGTCGGGGAAAGGTCCTGTTCTCACAAAGTCCTCTTCAGTTCTGTGCTCAGGCTTGTGTTGCTTATCTGTTTGTTGTTTTGTCTTGTTTTTTATGTCTTTCCGAGAAGTATTGGGGAGAAAAGCTAATGTTTTGATCCAAACAGGTTGAATGATGTTACTTACTGTATATATCAGATCCATAGTTTTAAGATCACACCGCAGCTTTTGAATCGAAAAAGGTTTGCAGAAAAATATTTTTTTTCCAAGGAATTACTACAATCCACAAAAAAAATGTTTTGTTTAATTTGCTCTGCTGACAAAGGACCTTTGACATAAACCAAAATGGAGCATGCTAACACAGCTTATTAGCTATTTTGCACACTCCACTCTTAATTAACCTCCTCTGTCAGAGTAAAAACTGCTCCACAAAAGAGGAACATATTTTAGACAGTTATGAGACAGGACTTGATGGTAAAAATAATACTTATTTCAAACAAACTGTAAGCTTATTGCCTCGTAAGCAGCTGAGCTAACAAGTTTGCAAGATGATAGTTTTGCACAGTTTTATTCCCCCTTTTCACTGAAACTCTTTACTGAATTAGATTATGTCAAATCTTGAAAACAAAATGCCAGTGGAGTGAACGGGCCATTTAGGGAAGGTAGAAAGAGGACCTGAGAGCTATTTGTGACTAACACTAACACTTCTTAGTGTCTTAACACCAAGCTACCAGATTCAAATATTTTTCAAAAAGACACATGGATAAATGTCACAGTGCAATTTTTGGCTCTTTAGGGTGCTTCCCTCCCACTGAGAGTAAAGGATCAGATGTGTGTGTGTGTGTATTTTTTCCCTCTGTCTCTCTTTTTCTTCTCTATGTGTTCTCAGCAGTGTACAAAGTGGATGGCCTCTGTGAATTGAAGGGAGGTCTGACAGCGTAAAGAAGGTTGATTGATGGCTTATTGTGCAACCGGACTCGACTAGACTGAACTGGTTAGGTTGTGACCCCGTTTTAGCCCTGTGCCCTCTCATTTTCTTTTTTTCTTTTTTTTATTTATTCCAACCTTTTTCTCCCTTCCTGTCACAGTGCCGCTCACACAAACTCGCTCAGACACGCACACACACACACACACACACACACACACACACACACACACACACACACACACACACACACACACACACACACACACACAAAAATATACGTGTACGTTTAGACTGTAAACACACTTACTCTTTGTGCTTCTCCCCCTGCCCCTATAGTCTTCTCTGCTGCACTAAACTCACCATCGTTGCCATCATTCGTTTTTCCCTTTCCCTTTCTTCCTTCCTCGGCCCATGTTGTTTTCTTTGTCGCTGCTCCTCCCGGACAGGTTTTGTGCCATGAGTCATTTTATCAAGTTTCATTCTTCAATCTCTCAGCCCTTATTCATATAGTCTCAACCACTTGCTACTCCAAAGAAATTCTCCAAAATGTTTCCCAATAGAGGATTTTTGCTAAAGTACAGGGTCACCAACCATTCGACCACAATTCAACAAATTCACGAGTTAGCCTGTACACCAGACACACTAGTTTAAACTGTGGTTCAGCTTGTTTTTTTCTCCCCCTACAATGATTTTCTGCATCTATTCTCCACACAACCATAGTGATTTATGGTAATTATCCATCTTTGGGGTCATCCATCAACTGGTTGTTGCTAGGCGATGGGAGCAGCTGTTGTTGAGTCGGAGGAAGCTCCACTGTCAGGGGCAATGCAGGTGAATTCAAAAGAGGGCATCTATGAAGACAGAATGAAACCTTGCTATTTTGTTAGTTGTGAGAATCGTTCTTTAAACAGAGAAATATTTTCTGCCGAGCAAAGGCCGCCCTCGATGAAACCAAAATAGATAAACTTGACTCACAATTTAAACACATAAATATGGGTGCAGTCCCATAAAGTGTGCAACGATAAGAGTACATTTTGAAAATACTGGCATTTAAATCTGAGTTTTAATTAGGCTAACTTTAAACTGCAATAAAAACACTGCAATGTGTCAATACAAAAAAATATATATATGTATGGTAGAGAAAGTGACAATATTTGCTCTAAAAGAATCTGTTGAACAAATGACATCTGCCTGATGCAACCTACATTAAATCAGTGCTTGGCATTGGATGAGTGAATCTCACTCACATCATCTTTAATTAGCATTAGTAATGCTTTATCTGTACTTTGCATGCAAACAAACCAGATGGTTTGAAATGTCTGTGCTGCACGAGAGCAATGTTCGATTGTTGGGTGTGTGGGGGTTTGGCAGGAGAGTGGAGCAGAAAGTGCTGGAATCTGCAGTGCCGATGATCTAATGGCTGTTGTTTCATCTCAGAACAAGCAGGCACTGACAGTTCAGGGAAAAGGTGATTTATAGACCACAGACACCGTCATGGCGTGTCAAAACTGGCTCACGGGAGATCTAAAAAAAAAACAGGGGCAGAAAAAAAGAGAAAGGAAAAAGAAAAGAAGAATAAGATAGAGAAACTTGCACAGCAATTCATAAAAAGACCTGGAAATGATTTCCTTTATAGAAGAAAATAGCCGCAATTGTCCAGATTAGCGTCTTTCTTTCGTCACCGATACATTCTGCAAGTCTTTTTGATTTGCACGTGCTGTACTCTTAGTGGCCTAATGCAGCTGGGCCAGGGGTAAAATGCACTGTCTGTGTGACCCATTTAAAAAGGCTATTAGCATAATATGAGTTCAAGTAATTGCAAATTACTTATAACATGTGGGAAAACCCTCAGGACAGTCAAAAGTTTAGGAAAGGGTAGTTCTTCTTTTATGAAGAATCTAAAGCAGACACAAACTCTTTGTGATAAAAAGTCATATTTAAAATGTTGTCTGCACATGTAGCCCCCCCCCCCTCCCCCAGAAGACTCATGGAAGCTGAGAGGGTGGAATGGTACGGCACACGAGCTATCAGAAGCCTGGAGCTATTGCGCCATATGGTGGTCTATTCCATGTGGGTTAGGCAAGGGTGGGGGATGTTAGGTAGGATTTTACATTTCTGTTCAGGCAAGCTGCAGGTTAAATCATGGCTAATACATGGTATCCGTAACAACACTTGGGAGGCAGTATAGGGATATAGAATACACACTTCAATCAAATTTGCAAAATAGCTCTCCTCACATTCATTGATTCACTATTTAACTCACTTAATTTTTATAATGATTTGAATGAAAATGTCAGTCTTAAATTATTTATTTGATGGTAACTCTTCATGCAGAATCGTATGAAAGGCTTAGTTATTCGGATATTTTTTAAAGGCTGTTAGTTTGCAGTGTGCCAGTTTGCCTCAGTGTTCATCGTCCACAGAGTAGTCCAAAGAGACTGTCAGGTTCCTGAGAAACACCAGCAAAGACTGTCCCAGAGAGAGAGAGAGAGCGAAAGAGAGAGAGAGAGAGAGAGAGAGAGAAAAAGAGTAAGAATGAAGAGGACAGGGGAGAGCAGCGAGAAAGACTGAGATTGCCTGACATAGTAAGCATTACCATAATTGGCTTTTCTACATGATAGGACAGAGGAAATAATAATGTCATTTTATTTACAGCCTTCTCTCTGCTGAAACACACACACTCGTGCACCCGGTACAGGTCAATGACACACACTGATCAGGCCTGTCCAAAGCCATCAGAGGTGAGTGGCAGGGAATGGAGTGGCCGGTGACAAAGCGAAACGGGAGAAAGAAATAAGACTGCCACGCCAGAGCTCCCATTTTGAAGGGCCGCTAAACGGTGTGAGGGAGCCTAGCCGGCCGGCCCGCTCTGAATGCGGCGCTCGGCCACGCAGGGTAAATCAGCAGGGTGAAAGCTGGTGGAATTGGACATTAGCACCCCAAATGAGAGTCAGGATTGCCCTCTTCTCCGAGACAACATGAATAAATGAAGAAGGTTTAGAGGGGTGTGTGTGTGTGTGTGTGTGTGTGTGTGTGTGTGTGTGTGTGTGTGTGTGTGTGTGTGTGTGTGTGTGTGTGTGTGTGTGTGTGTGTGTGTGTGTGTGTGTAGTATTGCTGGATTTGTAACTAATAAGAACATATTGTAATATGTTGTGCTATTGTTAAGTTATACTTAATGCAGTTTTAAATTGAAAATGATTCAGAATAGTGTATGAATGATTTCAAACTTTAGTTTTGCCATGCATACCAAAACTACACTTTTTTGATACCTTAATTAAAAGAATACAAACCTATATTTTCTTTTTCTGGAAAAAAAAATCCATGCAACAAAAGAAGCCAAACTTTTCAAATCTTGATGTCTTAACAAAAGCAGCCATACAAAAACTGAAAGAAACTTGAGAAATTTGCAAAATAATGATTTAAATCTCTAAATATTTAAATACAGATTCAAATAATTACAATTATTATGAAACTTTGACATTCAATGCCAACTTTGGTACGTTACTTTTTTTATAATTTACTTTGGACACATAGCAGTCGATAACAAGTAGTGTGGTCGGTATACACGTTTTTCAAATCCCTGTATGTGTGTTACATGTTCATTGTCAACAAGGACATTATTATCTCAACTCTTTATCAGCAGACATGTTTGTTCTTTCAAATGTGCATACAAAGCAAGGTGTTGTGAGTGTGTTTGCGTGTGTGGACCTCACACAGCTTCCTGCCTTGGGGGGAGGGATGTAGTTTGGGGGAGAGGTGTGTGCGTGCGTGCATGTGTATATGCAAGCGGAGGGATGTCCTACTGTGGTGTCACCTGTCTACAGCAGGAAATCCTGGACTCTGGGCACAACAATAGTGACAGGCTGCTCTCCAGACGCAGATGGCTTCGCTTTCCCCTTGCCAGCCCCATTGCATCCCTGTATGCACCTGACACACTGTGACGCTTGACACACACACACACACACACACACATAAACTGGCACACACATGAAATTGATTATTCTTATTTCTGATATTTATCTACTGATATTTCTGACACACACAGTTTGTTAGATGCTGTTTAACTTGTTTCCTTGTCATGATTATTTCAGTGAAATATGCACACATGCACACACACACACACACACACACACCACACTCACACACCTCTTGTTCGCTGGCCTAAACACATCTTTTCTCCTCTTTTCAAAACTTCCCCTCTTTTCCCTATCCTCCCTGACAGCACAAAGTGGGCTTACGTTTTTGACTGACAACCACAACAGACACCTCTCCCCCCTCTCCCCTTCACCCCCATTTTAATCCCCTCCCTATTCCTCTCTCCCTCCTTCTCTTATTCCTCTTTTGTTCTGAGTGACGCTCGAAAGCAGCCGTGTCAGCATCTTTTCCATCTCTGATTGCCTTATTAGCCGGCGGTGGCACCCGCAGCTTTTCTGACACAGATGGTGAAGGAGGAGGCTTGAGCATTGGGGGAAAAAATGGCTGACTTGTGTTTGTTGTTGTTACTTTCCACTCCCACCTCTTCTCTGGGCTTGTTTGTGTGGACACTGACACCTTGGGCTGACACTGACTCACTCCTGACACTGATGCCTGTCAAGGCAACATACGGATGATGACAGGGAAAGACTAGAGTTTAGTGCCGGTGCGCCTTCCGTGTGTGAATGCGTGTGTGTACTGCTGTCAGGTTTCTCTCACTTTGTCAGCTAAGCTACTTTGTCTTTACCTACTCTCACCGCATTGACTTTGAATAGGTTCAGTTTAGCATTTATTTCAATACAGTGGGCTGCTCCTTAAAATGGACGAAGTGACAGGTTGAAAGAAAACTTTGCAGCTGCATTGGCAAAAGGTTAAACTCCACTAATTTAGTGGCTAACTCAAGAGTGTTTTCGGTGTGGCCTGTGTATAATTAAGAGCTTAAAGTAAAGAGCAAAACTAGCAAAGGATGAAAATAATTAAGAAAAAGAAGGTTGTACATCGGGCATTTATCTTCTCTCGCACACACACTTTCACACACATACAAGGCATAGAGTTGCAGCTGTTAGACCTCCAGCTTTTCCCAGGCAGCAGTAACTGGCACCTCACAAACATCAGGTATTATGTCCATTCCGATTATGGGATAGAGAGCTACATGCTGTTTGAAGCTGACAGCACATCTGCCTCCTCACTGGAGACTGATTCTGGCACCTCAGACAAGCATCTTACGAGGAATAGGTTGGGGGAGCTGCCTTAGCATATTTAACCGTCTACTATTTTTCCTTCTCCCTGCCTCTCTGTAATATTTCTCTCTTAATCTGCTTCCAGGATCATATGTAAATCTTTTTATCTTTCTACTATTGCAGTAAATTATTCCTTTTAATTTCATCCTTTTTTTAAAGGAATTATAACGCAGACAGTCACATAGAGTGTGCAGCCATTTTCCATTTATACTATAAATCTCTCACTGTTCTTTTAAAATGGCACACTTGAAGCTGTGAGTAGGCCACTCAGGGAGCATAGGCAGTAACAACACAGCTTGTCATGTCCACTGGCCGTTTCCTAGCATCATGCTGTGAGGACTTCCACAGCCGATGCCAAGTTGACTCCAGCCAGCCTTGGCAAGGCTGATGCAGCTGGCATTTTTCTCCACTATCTCTTGCTTGTGAATCCATAGTATATGTGGCATGTTAGGAGAATAGAGCAAATCAAAGTCTGGAACAAATCTATAGTCGCTATAAAGAGTAGAAATAGACATGAAATACTCTACATACTATATAGCTGTAGGCTTTTCTGGCATTTCAATTTTCTGATGAGGGGAAAGGTTTTATATTTGATGAATATACTGGAATGTCTGTGCATATACAGTGAATTCATCTAAATTAATTATCAATGAGTTAAAACTCAGTTCATGTGAAGGAAACATCAAAACAAGTCTTTAACAGAGCAGTCCAGGGATATTTTCATGCCTCCTATCAATTTTTAATTTTTGAAAAGATGAAAATGCAGTAATTTCTATTGTGGTGTAACAGATTTCCCCACATGACTAATGCATATCATATACTCAGATGATGTGTCCTCTCTGTGATTTAAAATGTTGCTTGTTTTTTAGTTTTTAAACTAAGCAGGAACATTTCTGTATCTAATCTCTGCTCTCTACCCTTGCTGAGCTGCAGTGTTCAATAGCTTCATTAGGCAGTGCAGGGGACTATCTGTCATTGTCAAGTTATGGATGTTTGCCACTTTATTATTGCAAAAGTGTGTCCTCTGGTGGGACTATTGACAGAAATCTCTTATAGGATTATTGTGCATACCACCTTCATATAGTAAGGGTGGAAGATGCATAATTGGTGTCATACTAATGTATCAAAAGATATATGTATAATCTAATGTCACTCTTCCCGTTTTTTTGTGTTTCCAGCTTATGGACCTGAAGATGAATTTGGAGTGGCTAAGACTGGTGAAGAGGAACCTCTGCAAGATGATGGCCTTTCCTTGGATGGTCAAGATGCAGACTATCTGTTCAATGATGACGATGATGCAAGAGATCATTACAGTGGCCAAAGTTCTCCAGTTAGCAATGGCACCAACCCAGATGCTGGTTACGCCTCTCCACTCAGCACCAGCAGTGATCAACTGGTGGACCATAAGCCCATGCCCTCTTCCAATGATCAGGACACGGTAAAGGAGAAGCTAGAGGAGAGCACAGAGTCCATCAATGGCCTCTCACTACAGGACAGTCTGACACAAATGAAAGCCGTCTATGCAAACCTGATCTCTGATGCCTCCTGGTCCAGCATTGCTCTGGACATGCTTAAAAGTAAACAAGGGAACAATACCGCAACTAGCAATGGCAATTGGAGCAATCACAAAGGGAGCAATGGGTTCCCCAACAGTCACAGCCCAGGCAACATCCATCTCAAGAGCAGATGTAGCACTGGCAATTCCTCTGCAACTACTAATATTACCACCAGCAGTACAACCACCAGAACAGTGTCAAACAACAGCAACAGTGGCACCAGTGTAAGCTCTGGCACCACAGGTGGTTTAGCGTATGACTGGCACCAGGCAGCATTGGCTAAAACCTTTCAGCATACCCCATACCAACTCCTTCCAGAGCCAAGCCTTTTCAGTACTGTGCAGCTTTACAGGCAAAACAGTAAGCTCTATGGGCCTGTGTTTACAGGTGCCAGCAAGTTCAGATGCAAGGACTGTAGCGGTGCCTATGACACTTTGGTTGGCTTGACGGTGCATATGAACGAGACAGGCCATTACCGTGATGACAATAAGGATACCGAGGATGATCGAAGCAAGAAGTGGTCCAAGCCACGTAAGCGTTCTCTGATGGAGATGGAAGGCAAAGAAGATGCCCAGAAAGTTCTTAAATGCATGTACTGTGGCCACTCTTTCGAATCCTTGCAAGACCTTAGTGTTCACATGATCAAAACAAAACACTATCAGAAAGTGCCTCTAAAAGAACCAATGCCAGCCCTCACCTCAAAGCTGTTACCACCAACCAAAAAAAGAGCATTTCAAGACTTGATGTCCCCAAGCTCGCCAGAATCTGTCTCATCTGGAATTCTCCTGGGAGAGTCTCCCAAAGACCAAAAAGTGGCCAATCCTTATGTCACTCCAAACAATCGATATGGTTACCAAAACGGTGCCAGTTATACTTGGCAGTTTGAGGCACGCAAGGCACAAATTCTAAAATGCATGGAATGTGGGAGTTCACATGACACTTTGCAACAACTGACAGCCCATATGATGGTCACAGGGCACTTTCTCAAAGTAACCAATACAGCCTCAAAAAAGGGCAAGCAGTTAGTTTTCGATCCTGCCATTGAGGAAAAATTTCAATCAATTCCTCTGCCACCGACTACCACACGACTCCCAGCACCCAATGGGAAGTCACAGCCTGACTCCCTGTTGCAGCCCACCAGCCCTGAGAAGGAAAACGAAGAAAAGAAAGATGAGGAGGCAGAGGAAGACAATATGGAAACTATTGAACCAGAGAAAAAAATAAAAGAGAAGAAAGAAGATCCTCCTGAAAAAGCTGATAAACCTGGAAAGACCGGATCTTACCAATATCTGAGAGAAGAAGACTTAGAAGAGACACCTAAAGGTGGCTTGGACATCCTTAAATCTTTAGAAAATACAGTTTCAAGTGCGATCAGCAAGGCCCAAACAGGCACACCAACCTGGGGTGGATACCCCAGCATTCATGCTGCCTACCAGCTCCATGGATCCTTGAAGTCTACTTTTTCTTCATGTGCACAAATTCAACCGTTGTTCAGCAGCAAAAATTTGAAGGTACTGTCCCCTGATTTAGGCACTCTCATCCATTCACCAAATAGCCCATCTCCACCTCCAAGTCGCAAGAGTAATGTGCTTGCTATGGAGGAGCTAGTCGAGAAAGTGACAGGAAAAACCTCAGTAAAGAATGAAAAAGACGAAAAACCTTTAGAGAATAAGTGCAGCTCTTCAAAATCTCCATTGTCAAATCCTAAGGACAAACAGGCATCACCTAATCCATATAACATCTCAAAAGCAGTGAAAATTGCTGCACTAGAGGACCAGACTGAGTTGAGACATAAAGAAGGAGAGCAGAAAGACGGCAAGGTTGAGACAAAGATAAAGACTGAAGTTGATACACCAAAAAGGCCTGTAAGCAATGGCTGCAATAACCTGTGCATTATCACAGATCACTCGCATGAACAACCACTCGTCAACCCTCTCAGTGCTTTGCAATCTATCATGAACAACCACTTAGGGAAAGCTGCAAAGGTAGTCACTCCCTTCACAGACCCCTTTGCAATGCTTTATAAGATCAACAGCAACTCTGCTCAGATGAAGTCAGCAGAGCCTTTGAGTCAGTACAATGATGATGGTGATCAGCCCATGGACTTGACAAAATCCAAAAACGCAAATGGAGGAACACCTAAGGGTACTTCTTCACCAAACAACAATGACAATGTAAACAACAGCAAAACAGTTTTCAAAAACTTCTCACAGTCTTCCTCTCCGCCTTTGCGAGAGAATGCGTTGATGGATATTTCAGACATGGTAAAAAATCTAACAGGCCGTTTGACACCAAAGTCTACGACTCCTTCTTCCACCTCTGAAAAATCAGACATTGATGGCTGTTCATTTGAGGACAGCTTGGAGGAGCTGTCTCCCATCCAACGACGGAAAGGTAGACAGTCAAACTGGAATCCCCAGCACCTCCTGATTCTCCAGGCTCAGTTTGTCTCTACTCTTAGGGAGACTCCTGAGGGAAAGTTTGTGGTTAGTGACTTGGGACCCCAGGAACGTGTCCACATTTGTAAATTCACTGGTCTCTCCATGACTACTATCTCACATTGGCTGGCCAATGTAAAATACCAGTTAAAGCGGACAGGAGGCACAAAGTTCCTAAAAAATATTGACTCTGGCCAACCTCTGTTTCTGTGCAGTGACTGTGCTTCCCAGTTTAGGACTCCCTCCTCCTACATTCACCATCTGGAGTCACACCTTGGGTTTACCATGAAGGACCTGTCAAAGCTTTCCATTGATATAATAGAGCGGCAAGCAGTTAGCAGAATAGAGGACAAGACTTTTAGTTCCTCTGGACTAACAGAAGAAGACTCTAGCTCTATATATCAGTGCAAGCTGTGCAATCGGACATTTCTGAGCAAACATGCAATCAAATTGCACCTTTGCAAAACACATGGAAAGTCACCAGAAGACCATCTTATCTTTGTAAAAGAGTTGGAAAAGTTTGTCAAACAATGAAGATAAAGCTGATAGCATGACAGATTACTGTTGCACTATAACTCTAAACTACAATCTGTAATTACAGATAGTGCCACAACTGTGTTGAGCATTGTTAAAACACATATGTAATGAAACCATGGTAGCTTTAATACCACATACTGTAATTATTCAGTTGTCCATAAAAAGGAGCATGTATTGCAGAGACTCTAAACAACATAAAAGTTGGATTTTCTGGTGACATAAAAGTACCAAATTGGTCCAGCAGCCATGGCGCTATGTAGTCACTGTTTGATTGTTGCTTTTTCTAATGCACTACATCTTATCTGAGCCGTTGGGAAAAGTCCATCAGTTGTTTTGAAACTGGACCATGCTCTTACTTTGATCACTGTTGTTAGATTCTTGTGTTTAAAAGAAAAATGTATTTCAACACAACTTGCATATTATTTATGAGACAGTTTGTGCATGTTTTTATGTAAAACAGTGAGCATATTATGTCAAATGATATTTCAACCATGATGACAATACTGATATATCCGTGTTTAACAAATTGCGGATATACGTGTATGTTTATATGAAGGTATATGGTTATAAAAGTAGCCATGCAAAAGAAGATGTTCTAAAATGTTAAGATGATTTTAGCACTTTAAGGAAGTGTAAATTGATGAAGAAATGAATGGGTAAAAATGACAACACACCACCACTCTTTTAAGTTGGAACTCCCATTGATCAATATGTCAATTCGGGGATCTAACTGTAATATTGTTTTGTATTTGACATTAGCTCACAGAAATTCTTAAAATTGTTTAGAATATTTGTTTCTCTAGTGAAATATCATTTTCTGGTTGTTTCAACATGTACAGTATCTGCTTTAGAAGGCTACCAGTTTTCTTATTGTGAAGCTACAGTTGTAAAATTAATTAAGTTTAAAACCTATTGTATGAATAATCAGCAAGTATGTATACATGACTGTGAGCATAGCATATCTTGCTCTTTACAGTTCAACATTATTTGTACTGTGTGCATTTTTATAATGTTATTTTCTAGACAAATATGGAGGGAAATGTATAAAATTTCAGAATATTGTTGGGCCACAATGTCCTTTTTCAGTGAAAAGTAGGTCCTTCAATGTGATTAACATAATATGAAACAACTTTACTGGCATCTGCTAAGATGCATGGTACTGTACATAACATTGAAAAAATTAATTCTCTCCCAATGATAGATTTCCAGGTTTTATCATCCTACCCAATTATTCAGAATGGAATTCTTTTATCCTCAGTTGTAAAATAAACTCCATGTCCTGGATTAAACTGGTGTTGTTTGAGTGATTTTGGGAGTGTGTGAAATTCAGACTGTTACTAAAACTGCAAACATTCTTTTTAATGTTTATTGCGGCACAAATTACACCCTGACCGGTTATGGTTTGAGTTTTTGTTATTTATAGTGTTGCATTGCCTTTACATTTTGATGCAATTGCAATGTAGAGGTTGGCTCACCAAAAATCTGAGGAAATGATAAGATGCTTGGTTCAAATACGGCTCTCACCTCTTCCTATTTTCCGTGTAGGATTCATTGTGAAGCACCTACAGAGCCACTTTCTTGGAACAAACACAGCGACAACCACATCAAATCTGCTACATTTTGTCCTCTAAGGGGGCTTGCTGCAGCACACTCTGGATCATTTCCAGGTCCCACTGAGGGAGCAGCAGCTTTCCCACTGTGAGATACAGCACTTCTTAATCTGTGAAACTTCCATAAATTCAGAGTCACATTCTCTGAATCACTGACATGGCTACCTGTTTGGGGTGCCAGACACAGCTCAAACCCCTTTGGTCAGGATGAGAGTACCTCCATTCAGACTGGCCTAGCCTCAATGCTTTGTGAGGGGATAGAAGGAGGCTGCATACGGGAAGCAGACTGCAGGGTTTGAGTCCACAGCTGTGCCGAATCAAAGCAGAGGAGACAAGTAGGTGACCGCTCAAAAGAATGGTCCACATCCTTTGGCTATCAGAGACAATAACCAAACTATCAGAGGCCTTAACTTATTACCAAAAATTTGATACAAATTCATTAATTTTTTCCAAAAGCATCCTCCAGTTAACTTTTATAGTCAACTTGATCGACCAACAACTTACTAATATACAGTATGCATACATGTCATTGAACTAATATCCCTTTTATTGTCATCATACTTTAAACATGCCTGACTTGCACCTTAAGAAAACAACCCCTAAACTTTTAACGTAAACCTAAAATATAGTGACAAGTTGCAGTTTTGTGCTAGGCTATTCCTTAATACAAAACTGCAACTAGTTGATGTAGTTTGTGCAGAATAAACAAACATGATCTAAAGTTGTAGGTGCTTGACAAAGCCAAGCTAGCTGTTTCTCCTGTCCATAGCATGGAAATAAAGCTTTTACATTTGTTCCCCAAAAATGTCAAACTATTCCTTCATTATAATCTAATTGGTGACCAAGTCCATCTCTATGTACACTCAACAAAAATATAAACGCAGCACGTTTGTTTTTGCTCCCATTTTTCATGAGATGGACTCTAAAATTCATTCCAGATACACAATATTACCATTTCTCTCAAACATTGTTCACAAATCTGTCTAAATGTGTGATAGTGAGCACTTCTGCTTTGCTGAGATAATCCATCCCACCTCACAGGTGTGCCACATCAAGATGCTGATCTGACATCATGATTAGTGCACAGGTGTGCCTTAGACTGTCCACAATAAAAGGCCACCCTGAAATGTGCAGTGTTGTCTCACAGCAAAATGCCACAGATGCCACAAGCATTGAGGGAGCGTGCAATTGGCATGCTGACAGCAGGAATGTCAACCAGATCTGTTGCTTGTGCATTGAATGTTCATTTCTCCACCATAAGCCGTCTCCAAAGGCGTTTCAGAGAATATGGCAGTACATCCAACCGGCCTTACAACCGCAGACCACGTGTAACCACACCAGCCCAGGACCTCCACATCCAGCAGGTTCACCTCCAAGATCGTCTGAGACCAGCCACTGAGACAGCTGCTGAAACAATTGGTTTGCATAACCAAACAATTTCTGCACAAACTGTGAGAAACCGTCTCAGGGAAGCTCAACTGCATGCTCGTCGTCCTCATCGGGGTCTTGACCTGACTCCAGCTCGTCGCTGTAACAGACTTGAGTGGGCAAATGCTCACATTCGATGGCGTCTGGCACGTTGGAGAGGTGTTCTCTTCACGGATGAATCTCGGTTTAAATTGTTCAGGGCAGATGGCAGACGGTGTGTGTGGCGTCGTGTGGGTGAGCGCTTTGCTGATGTCAATGTTGTGGATCAAGTGGCCCATGGTGATGGTGGGGTTATGGTATGGGCAGGCATCTGTTATGGATGAAGAACACAGGTGCATTTTATTGATGGCATTTTGAATGCACAGAGATACCGTGATGAGATCCTGAGACCTATTGTTGTGCCATACATCCATGAACATCACCTCACATTTCAGCAAGATAATGCACGGCCCCATGTTGCAAGGATCTGTACACAATTCTTGGAAGCTGAAAATGTCCCAGTTCTTGCATGGCCAGCATACTCACCGGACATGTCACCCATTGAGCATGTTTGGGATGTGCTTGACTGGCGTATACGACAGCGTGCACCACTTCCCACTAATATCCAGCAACTTCGCACAGCCATTGAAGAGGAGTGGACCAACATTCCACAGGCCACAATTGACAATCTGATAAACTCTATGCGAAGAAGATGTGTTGCACTGCATGAGGCAAATGGTGGTCACACCAGATACTGACTGGTTCTGAGTCCCCAGACCCCCAATAAAGCAAAAAAATGCACATTTCAGAGTGGCCTTTTATTGTGGACAGTCTAAGGCACACCTGTGCACTAATCATGATGTCAGATCAGCATCTTGATGTGGCACACCTGTGAGTTGAGATGGATTATCTCAGTAAAGCAGAAGTGCTCACTATCACACATTTAGACAGATTTGTGAACAATGTTTGAGAGAAATGGTAATATTGTGTATCTGGAATGAATTTTAGATCTTTAAGTCCATCTCATGAAAAATGGGAGCAAAAACAAAAGTGTTGCATTTATATTTTTGTTGAGTGTATATTCGGTCTAATTACATACATTTACTAGCAGCTGGTTTGCTAATAAAGCCATTGTTTGCAATGTTTCTGTAGCAGATGTAGCTTGCTGCATTTAAGCTTTTTTTGCATTTATATTTCAAGGTAGAGCAAATCGTTTTCTCGTCCAATTGAGTCACAGGATGATGGTAAAAAGTACACAAAAATACAAATTCTCTACCGCAGCCTGGTATCTTTAGAGTGCAACTTTGAACATCATTGTATTCTTTTTTTACAACCTTGTTAGCATGACACATTCCCATAATTTTAAATAATTGTGAGCCATTCAGACCCTATGTGCTCCAACTCAGTGAATGTGCATGAGCAATTTCAAATAGAGACATAATCCCTTTTTCAGAGGGAAAAAAAGGCATAGGACATTGTCATAAAAAAACAGGATTTGACTTTATGGTTTAACATAGAGCTAAGCTTTATAGTTCACCAAGTGAGACACCTGATAAAAGAGGCCATGGCATGTCTGCACTGAAGGTATTTAAGTCGACATGCTCCCACCCCACGCAGCTCTTGAACGCTAGCCTGAGGCATTTTCCCAAGAAACAATAGAGTTTTAGTGCCTCGCAGCATGCTCTGTGTGGCAGGGAAACATTAGAAGTAGCAGTGAGCAATGCAGAGAAGAGACACATGGAAGTCATACGATACACGATTCAGGAGCATACTGTACAGAAAGTTAATGTGTTATCCAAGAAAGACTTATTCTCCATAATGATCAGGATAGTATACGATTTGTAACGACCGTCAACTTTTTCCCTTAAGAATTAATCTATAAATAACCGTTTAAGTTTATAAAATGTTCATACAGTCAGAAATGATAATGATAGTTGAATAGCATCCACTAGTCATCATAATATGCTGTTGTGCTGGAATTTTGTACTGAAGCAGTGAATTTTTTCAGGTTAAATTTTTTACTTACTGGCCTTTGTCAGGTAAAAATACACATAAATGCCAACCTTTTAATTAATTAATATATATATATATATATATATATATAATTTTACATGTATTATTATGAATTATAATAATAATAATTATTATTATTATTATTATTGTTGTTGTTATTGTTATTATTATGTATAAAAACATTTATACATTTTCTGTGCTCGTAGGCCTGTAATTTGAATAATTGAGCAATTTAATGAATCTTGATCTTGATCATCAAGTTAAAAATAGCAAATACATGTGTTTCCTGAATATGTTTTCAAAAACTACTTTACGCTCTTTCTGGTTTTTCATTATATGTGATTATGAAATTCAGACTTTGTAAGAAATTGTAAAAGTTGTCAATTCACAGAGTATTAAACTCAATATACAATTGATCCGTATTGAAAAAAATGGTTAGTTGTAACATTTGGCCTTGATTGACACCTTTCTTGTATTTTTGTAATCAGTCAACAAAAAAAATGTATTGAAAGAGTTGTCAAGTCAAAGTTTGAATAATATACACATATGGCAACATTAGAAACAGGATCTCATTAATAACTGCTTTTGTAGTGTGACTTTGTGCAGTGTTCAATGTAGGATCAGTCAGTCAATACATTTATCACAATGTTTCATGGTTTCTAAAACAAGCCATCTTTGTCTTTTCACAACGGATACAAAAGCTCCACATACTCTATGACTTTGTCAGGCTGTCGACATTTTGTTTGTTCTCTCGCAAACTCTTGTTTGCTTTAAAGTGAACACAAAATAAATTGGCTCCATGTCATCACCATTACCAGGTGAGCAGAGGCTCACGAGACAGCAGCAGGAATCTGATGTTAAAACAAAAGGGTTTTTATGACAACAGGCTTCGTGATGAGGCCTGCTATCCGTGTATAATAATCAAAACGGAAGACTCTGTTCTGCTACAGGGTTGTAACATCTGTACATACATGAAGTATTACGTGTCGATGTGATGCAGGTGATGGTGCAGGAGTGTTTGAGTCCTTGTGACATGCATATCAGGTGTACTCATGCCGACAGCAAAGATTCACTAAATTAACCTCTGTGTTCCTCAGTCCCCCCTTGCTGCTTGTGGAGCAAACACAGCTCTGTATGACAAGACCTCGCTATGCAAAACACACATGCTCTCTAAAGAGAAGAATATGTAGCAAAACCCCTCTCCCCTGCAGTAATCTGACTTCGCAAAATGCTTTTAAGTAAGAAGTTTCAGTAAGGATACTAGTTACCTCACAGAAATGCTACTTAGTCGACTGTACTTATAAAAATTTACTTTACATATTCATATAATATTTGTAATTTTAACACAATGTAGAATAAAATCCTGTAGAATGTAAATCCTCCCGCTGCCGATGGCCGGGACACGCTGCACAAATGGAACGGTGAGGGGAGCCTGAATACAGGGCTAGAAAGACAATTTAACTCACTGCCTTCCAACAGCTTATTGCTGTGAGTGCCCTGTAACAATCGAACGTGACTTATATGGGCTTATTTACATTTTTATCAGCTCAGAGCTTCACTCACCTACGCCAATGGCAGCTGGACACTAAGAGAGGATGCTTTTTAGAGAGACTTAATCAAACTCAAGCAGTTAAAATGGGGAGGGGGAAGCAATGGGATTGCTCTTAATTAATCAATACGTACGTAATAATTTGTGAATTAATATATATCTTGGTCTAGACTCTGTATACAGCTTTTTCCTTAAATCAAAAAAGAATTTGAACCACCCAGACTGAACTGATCTATATAGGTTTAGTAAATGTAAATAGTAAATGATTAACCATTAAGATTGGCTAAGGATACAATGTATAATCCTATTTTAAAGGGTGTCTTCTTGGAAAAAGCGGTGCAGAACTCACTTAGAGTGAAGTGGGACATGTCCATCATGTTTTCCCAGAGCCCAAGATGACACCTAAAAACTCCAAAAACCCAAAGACATTCAATTTTCATGGATATAAAACAGACAAAAGTGGACATTCTTCACATTTGAGCTTGACGTTTTTCTTGATAAATGACTTTAAAGCTTTTACCTGATTAGTCCATTTAGCCATTCAAATGTTAACACATTTCCTCCAAAATAAGCATTCATAATTTTTCTTTTAAGTGTAAGGATGTAATTATTTGTAGGTGATCACTTTATCCCAAATGATGACTCCTTCATGGTGTCTGAAGTTGTGAGGCATCAGTTAGAAGTGAACATAACAAATAAAAACACCTGAGGTGACAGACTTATTTATGTCTGCTGCAGCCATTCTGACAGCCATTGTTTTGTTAAAAAACACACAAACATTGAGCCTCAACTCAGGTTTAGAAAAGGAGTTGAAGTTTTTAAAATCACTCGAGACATCTCATCATGGACAGAGAGTTCAATCCCATCGTTTGTTGACACGCGTGTCCCCGCTGAGATCTGCCAGCAGTCAAAACCATCTTGTAAAGTGTTGTGTACCTGTCACGAATGAGGCTTGTTTTGGAAGATACAGACGACATAATTCATCAGGCCGAGAGAGAGAGAGGCTCTTGAAGAATGGAGAAGTGACAAAGTCGATTCTTTCGAGAATAATGACGGCTGCCAGCGTGCTGAATGGATGAAGTATCTTTTAGGATCTATCAAAGCCTTTTTCCATGGCTGTAAAGCCCACAGGTGTGATGAGAAGTACCGTCACTGCCATGTCAAAGTATCTGAAATATTGAGACATTTATATATTGTATAAGTATGACTTTTTTTTGTGGATACCTTAATTTCATCTTTTTATTATTTAATTTATTTATTCAATTGAGTGGACCTATAATGCAAATAGGGACCACACATTCAGAAAAGAGGGATTTCCTTAGTATGGTTTCCACAACACGGATTCACAGAATTTCTAGGACTTCATCACCGGAATTTATGTCACATTCCATCCTCTTGCCAATCTTGGTGTTTTTTTAGGATGAGCTAAAAAATCCCCAAACTTTTTTTTGTGTGTGTGTGTTATGTGTTATTTCATTCTTATTAACACATTCTACATACATTTCCATAAACTAGAAAAGTTTACAGGAAAATCTTATGGCGGCAAGGTGTGTGTGGGTGTGTGTTTAATAACGTAACCTGAATGTTCCTGCATTAGCCTTTGGATGTGTGCTATTTAGGACCTAAGAAAAGGTAAATAGGTTACACTTGTGGTGCTGTGGTTCCTCTCGCAAATTCCTCATTATTTTGAACTATTCCTGGTATTGGTTGCCAGGTTTGAATGTCAAATGTCGTATTTATTTCATCTAGGGCTGTGCGGGAGAAACCACTGTCAGGTGGTTGGGTTTAGACTCTTGGACAGTGTGACGAGTCTCATTCACATTCTGTCCAAACCTGACATCATTTGCATGAGAATAAGCCCAAACTCTGCAAACGTGACACGTCCCAGACAAGGGATCACAACTTGGCTGTCATATTAGGCCGGTAAATTCAGGTGACATGGATCCTGTGTCCTCATCTGGGCCAACCTGACAGTGGTTCATGTTCCCTGCTGTCTTTTTCTGAGGGGCTTTGTGAGTGGGGTGGGAGGGTGGGGAGGGGGGTATGCTTTTAATCAGCATGACGAACCCTGCCACCCCCTGCGCGCACACACACACACACACACACACACACACACACACACACACACACACACACTCTCACTCATGTATGTGAGAGTGGGCATATGCTGAGGGGCAGTGGGCTGGCCGCTGTGCCATCATTAGTCCAAGCCTACACGGCAAGCTTCTGACACATGTCGAAGGAGCTTCATTCGACCTACAGAAGGTGCATCCGCATTATGCAAAGGTAGCAGTGTCTTTATGTGCAGCACTACTGTCACAGGCTTGAAGGAGGAACTGAGGAAGGAAGTGCAGGGGGGAGACACGGAGAGAGAGAAGCTGAATAATCAATAAGAGAAGTGGAGGAATCTGTTTTAAGTAATCATTAGGCTCTGTAGAGGCCCATTTTTTTAAATAAATTGAAAATTGGTAGCAATAATTTCAACATTCCTGAATCTAGTTGAACGATTTTGAGCTTATATGAAGCATTGTAGTTATTTGAAGATAATTCTCTAAAGATTGGAAATGTCACTGTCTCCAAATCTATTCTTGTTTAAAAGAAATTATGAATGCGATTTGTTTGACTAGATAGACACTGTCTTTATTGTGTTGCAGTGAGAGGTTGTATGGTTGTGAAGTGGCATTTATGTCAAGACAATATTTTAAAATATAATATATATATTTTTTTTTCTATTTTTCAACTGCGCCCTCTGGCATTTGGATGTATCACTCTGAATTGGACTGTGTTCAAGTTTGAATCACAGTAGGACATGTGTCAGTAATGATCAAGTGCTGCAGTGAGGCAGAATCAGTGTCATGAACTACATGACACCTGCCCGTTCAGACCAGGGAAAAGTCTATTTGGTATAGTTTGTGTGTGTGTGTGTGTGTGTGTGTGTGTGTGTGTGTGTGTGTGTGTGTGTGTGTGTGTGTGTGTGTGTGTGTGTGTGTGTGTGTGTGTGTGTGTACGTGCGTGTGCGTGTTACATACATGAAGAATCTTATCAAACTGCCTCAAGACTCTCAATTAAATGTGATACATAAAGCATCTCTTTGGCAGAAAAGGTTACATATTTAGTTGTAATTTCATACATATGAGAATATGATAATAATATGTACCAGTTTAACAACAATTTCTTATATCATTTCCTACCAAATAGTGAATTCCTATGAAAATGCAATACAAATACAGTATTTTAATTGAAGGTGCCAACTTTTGTTTAACATCGTTAAAATAGGGCATGAACTTTGCCCATCTCCCAACTAGTTTATAAAAAAATAATAAATGTCATCTGTTTTAGTTTGCAAATGCAATAAGCACTGTAAAGTAAAGTATCTGCCCCTTGATAACTCCATGCTATTTGAATGTACAGTTTAAATGCAACTTCTAACATGTTATTTTATTCTACTTACTAACTCTGTACAAAAGACTGATTAAAAAAACACAGAAAAGCTGCAAGTTTCAGATGGGCTTTATCAGACCTGCTCCACTGACATGCTTATGCTTTATGTCCCACAAGCCCGGTCTGAGCTTGGAAAGAGTGCCCCTGACTCCTGGAACAGCTTACAGCAACAAATTAAAATGAATACCATGATATCCTTTAACCAATTTAAACATACTATCTTAAATCTACCAAACTCTAACTGTAACTGTTTTAATTAGGCCGTATTGTACTTTTACCAATTTTATTTTATTTTCAGCCACTCTACACCTCTGTCTAAAATGTTTCTCTTTACCAGCTTACTGTGTATTTGATTTATTTGCATTGTATATTGTGTATGTATTGTTGTTTTTGTTTCTCGACATCATTGCAAATGAGGGTCTCCCCTCAATGATATCTCGAGTATAAATAAAGGTTAAATAAATATCATCTTAAATAGTGCATATGTAAAAGGTCGAGCTCAGTGTTACAGAAGTGAGGCAGTCAATGTTTATAATAGCAACATCCCTTTTCATTTTGCTGCGTTTTTGAAATTATTAGCTGACCTGAAGGTCAGCTGCCATCCCGTCTCTGCTCTCATGCCAAAATACTCTTGTCTGTAGAGGCGTAGAGGTAAAAGTTTGAAAGGGCGGTGAAGCTGTAGAGTCGTAAATTATCACGTCATCATGTGTTCCTCTTCCCTGGGCTTGGAACGGCTGCCCAAAGGCTTAAACGGCTTTAAGAGATGGGTTAATAGAAGAACCAACAATCCACTTAATGCCCAAAGTGAAGGGTAAAGTCATTTTTACAAGTCCGGAGATGAGATTCTGCTTTCATTGCCCACGTCAGTATAATGATTTAGTATCAGGCCCTGCCAGTCCTTTGTCACTTGGGCACTGCAATCTTTCTCTGTCAGTTGCCAGGGGGGAGGACTGAGATTCCGTTTTTCCAATAACACTAAATGCATCGCCAACAGCACATGGTCCAATAGCTCATGAATATGAATATACATATAAATTGACAAGTTGAGGAGGCGGATGGATGCTGGCCTGTCACTTTTGCCTTGCCTAACATCTCCACTGAGGGAAAGTTGTGTCCTGGATCCATAACACAAGCAGCTTAAAAAGGCAGACCAGGCTTCCCACTCTTTCTCTCTTGTACTTAAGGCGCTGTATACAGTAGGCTATATCGCTGTTTTTCTAGCCCCAAATGATGTCGCTATCATTAGTGGGATTTTTGTCTTTAATTAACAGTTAAACAACAATCATGATCACAGCTGGAATATGGAGTGACAGAAAAATGACAGGAAGGCGTTGGAGGAGCGGCAGAATGGTGACAAGTGTAGACTTTGTACTAAACTGTATAAATATGATGAGTTAGCTTGATGACAAACACACCCAAACAGCTGTTTCCATAAGGAAGGGGGGCCTGCATCTGGTAAAATCTAATCTGAGGCCATTACCACCCAGCTAAGAGATTGTATATTGGAGGTTTGAGCTTTTTTACTTATCATAGGTTTGACGTCAGAGTCAAAAGTTTTTATTTGATAGTGGATGACTCCGTGTTCTGTGGCAGTCACAGTTTAACTGACATTGTTGCATCCACCATTCCATTTTGTCAGATCTGCAATTTATGCTGGGCTTACACTAGAGGACTTTTAAAAGACTTCGAAAAGACTGAAGACTGAAACCCTCTTACATCTAAAGACAATCAACTCACACCTGAAGACAACTAGTCATTAGTTTTCAGTCACAGAGTGAGATTTTGAAAAGACAGGGGGTCTCATATTGCAAGACTACAACTATTCCTTTTGAGATTAATATTATTTCCGCAAACGTGTTTGTGATTATTTAATTAAAAACAAGTTAATTCAATATTCCGAGCGGGGGACTTCCTTTAGTTATTTGACCAACTTTATTTGCTGATCTCATCCCCCAATAACTTTAACTCCTTACCCTGTATTTGACGGTAGAGTGTTCAGGTTGCGCGGCTGTCAGCCTGGTTCTCCACCGAGGCTTCTATGAAAAAGTATCTGAAATAAGTGCCTCACCAGGCGGACACAGGTCGCGACTAATGCCGCTCCTCCTGTGTCGTGCTTGGTGCATGCGAGAGTGTGACAGTGTTTACGTCATTTCGTTTTAGCCAACCCCCTAAGACTAGTGATAATATCAAACATGTTTGATAATGTCGGAACGTCAAGACGGGAAGAAGACTGGCTGAAATCGGGTCAGAAGACCACCATACACCAAACGACTGAGATTACGTGCGCGTGCCACAACTCCAGCACGACTCCCGTGATTTCAGTCCGACATTGGAAGATTGTCTGCGACTGTCAAATCGCGTGAAAAGTCGTGTAGTGTAAGCCCAGCATTATGCTGGGCTTACACGCGATTTGACAGTCGCAAACAATCTTTCAATGTCGGACTGAAATCACGGGAGTCTTGCTGGAGTTGTGGCGCGTGCCCGTAATCTCTTCTTCCGACCCGATTTCAGCCAGTCTTCTCCCCGTCTTGACGTTCCGACATTATCAAACAGGTTTGATATTGTCGTTAGTCTTAAGGGGTTGGCTCAAGCGAAATGATGTGAACACTGTCACACTCTCCCCAGCACCAAACACGACGCAGGAGGAGCGGCATTAGTCGCGACCTGTGTCCAGCTGTGAGGCACTTTTTCCGGACACTTTCACGTAAAAGCCTCGGCGAGGGAACCAGGTTGTCACGCGCAACCTTAACACTTTACCGTCAAATACAGGGTTAGGAGTGAGAGTTATTTGGGGATGATGTCAGCATAAACATTTGGTCAAATAACTACAGGATGTCCCCCACTCGGAATATTGAATTAACTTTTTTTTATTAAATATAATCACAATCGCGTTTGAAGTTTTAAATGTGATCATACATGACACAAAGCCTACGTGATAAGGGCATATAGTTGTTTATACACCCAGTCCATTTTACCTGCGAACAAAAAAACTTTTTATTTTACTGAAATCACTTTTAATCCCCCGTAGCAGGATTGGAAATGATATTAATTTCAAAAGGAATCTAGTTGTAGTCTTGCAATATGAGACCCCCAGTCTTTTCAAAATCTCAGTCTGTGACTGAAAACTCAGAGAACTAATGACTAATTGTCTTCAGGTGTGAGTTGATTGTCTTTAGATGTGAGAGGGTTTCAGTCTTCAGTCTTTTCAAAGTCTTTTAAAAGTCCTTTAGTGTAAGCCCAGCATTAGTGAATTTTGACAGACGTCATAACCTTCTTCCCAAATGAATCATTGAGGCATTATCAGTAGGTATTCTCTTTATTATAGTTGTTAAGTCATTGTTAAATTGTGATTTGTTAGTTACATGTTTCTGTAATCAGTTTCTTTGCCACCAAGCTAATCATTATGCTAGCGGTCCGTGGCTAATGTGCATCTAAAATATTGCAAGCAACTACTTTGCTTAATACTTTTAGGATTGTACTTGAACAGTTTTGGATTGAATGTGTATATTTACTAGATTTGTTTTAATATCTCATACTAGTGATTATTGCTTCCACCTATGCGAGTCAATGTTACTAGTATGACATTATGTCCATAATTTGCACCTTTGGTCCAACTGTTGCTATCTCATATTTTTCTGATTTGCTATCATTTCCATTGACTTTGTTAAATCGTTGTTGTATCTTTCTGTTTACAGTCTTTCAATTACTTATTTTAAAGACTTCCAAAAACTACTGTCTTCAACCTTCATAGGAAGTGTGTTTAGCTCCTGACTTGGAGTCTTAAACCACTCAATACTCAATAGTGTAAGAGGAACTTCATTGTGAGATGTATCTGTTGGTGCACCACTCGAAGCTCTTGGTTTTGAACATTCTTCCAGGGAAACTACAGGCTGTGCTCTTGTTAAACCTGTCCAGCACACAATGCAAGGAGCAGATTCTGCTTTGTTTGTCAAGACACTCACCAAACTCAGCCCTCCAACTCCTGGTTCAGCTCCCACACTGTCACTATCTGGCTCGCTTCACCAACACCGTGGGAGTATTAACAAGTGACATCTACAACGGCCCTGAACACAACACGCCCAGATTGAGTTCCTCACACTGCCTATACCAGTCTCTTCTTACCTTCACTCCGAGTTAAGTCGACCCCACTGCTGGGAAAGAGATGTGACAAAAACCAGGGGGAAGGGAAGTGGGAAATAAGGCAGAGCCAAAGCCGAGCTGCCACTCACCGACAGGCGTTTTGACAATCATAGGCTGTCATCACTTTCTCATCAGACCTGTCAGCAAGAAATGCGGCAACAAGACAGCGCTGCAGAAAGATGTCCCCCCCTCCTTGCTGCACACACACACACACACACACACACACACACACACACACACACACACACACACACACACACACACACACCAGTTGTGTTATTGATGTACACACACATCACACCGAGACGTGCAAACACATCAAACATGTCATGAAGTTCTACGTACCAACCCTAAGAATAAAACAGGTTTGGTTACACAGTACACAGTGAATCAACTACGCTTTCTACTGGAGATCCAGGGATATTCTAAAAAAAAAGGCATCTCGCAGGGGCTTTGCAAACTAACAGCTTTTTTCATCAATTGTAAAAGTAATTCAGCTGGATTTATGTGCCATGATGGTCAGCAATCAACTCCCATTATTCCTTGAGGTGAAGCTTTCTCACTGAAGCCGTTCACATTGAAACTCTCTGTTCTCATTGTCCATTGTCTGAACTTGAAGCTTTCAACGCTAAAAATTAAAGAGTAACCAAAAAGCTTTGTCAGTTTGAAAACAAAATGGAGCAAAAACCAACTATGAGGAAAGCCGAGGGAGTCGTACCAAATTACATTCAATCGATCCAGTTATTATTCTCTGTCCAAACACAGAAAAACAAGACGCAGAGAAATGGAATAACATCTGTCACTTCATCTGAGTCTAGCTGCCAGTCAGAGGAGCCAAGCTGCCATCTGTGTGAATAACGGAAATAAAAGGGGATCTCTAAAGCAGGATTTATTTGAATTATTTAAAAGCACAAAGTGGTGGCAGGACATCGTCTTTATTGCTTCAACATTTTTAAAGATATCACTGGGATTTGTTAGAGATATTCTTTTAGAAAGGCTATTGGGCACTGGGACCTACTTTATCTGTTTCTAAATAACAAACTTAATGAGTTTAGGACATACAGAAGGACCCTAAACATTTTTACTTTGAATTAATAGTTTAGCAAGCTTTCCAAATACCAGAAAAGATAAAGATAACACTTCTTAAATCAATGATATATGCATACAAAAAATCAGAATTACAACATGGAAACCACATGTTTTATTATTTTATAAAACCTTATTAGATTTTCAGTACCATGTTTTGTAACTCTACGATACATTAAATACAAAGGTTAACCGTGTTATATTACTTTACATTTCACTGCATTCAACCATGAAGGTACAAACTCAGAACAGCCATGCAAGTACATGTGCATGTGCATATACTGTATGCGATTGGCAGGAATCAACACAGCTGTGTTGCCAATGTGATTTATAGCAATGATGACATAAGCAGTCGGTTGAGTTTTGTGATCAGTTTGATGGAAATGTGTGAACTAAACCTGTAACGTATGTTTTGCACTTCTCTAATCTAAACTCTGATTTTACACACCCTTTTTAACATTTAAGACGGATTTACATGAATGAGATTCAAACAGAATATGTTCAGTTCAAATATAAAAACAGTACTTGCAACACAGCACCAGATGGATTGTATATGAAACTTTTTTCTTTCAGCCTTTTTACAGAATTTATTATCATTATTTTGTGTCCGATGCAATGTTATTAATTTGGTTTAGAAAGTTAAATTATATAAACAAACTATTTTACTTTTTACAAGTTACTTTTTCAAAACGTGAAAAAGTTAGTGGAGATTCAATTTGCTTTGTGACAGACCTGAACCCTTATGCATATTACACCCATTTGACATTATAAGATTAAATACAGATCCAGAAGCAGTATTTACTTTTTCATACATTCAGTACATACAATATGTATTTCTTGTTTGTTCGCCCCCTTAAAGCTGCTGGAGATACTGTACATGGTGGTACAAAAGGACTTTGCACTTGAAATAAAGTTGGCGGAAGGAAGACACAAATTATCCCTGCCAACTTCACATAATTAGAAACATGTTTTCCCCGGGAGCCACGAGAGCCTACTCGGCCTGGAGCTGCACACACACGTGTCCAAAATGCCATTTTTATTTTATCCACAGACACACACCTCCATCCCACAAAGTTTACCACTGACCCTCAGGATAATTATGACAAGAGAGCCTATAGGAAACTAGATGGAATGGTCCTTTTCTGTGGCAGGCCAGGGCCAATGTGGAATAGTTCACTGTCACCCTCTGAAGCCACAAGCGAAAAATAAACAACTAACAAGACAACACAGTAGGAGGATCTAAATCTGGCTGTTGCAATTGCTTTTCTGTCTTGAAGCTTTTGTCTTGTTCTTGTTCCTTACACTAACAACTAAACAAACAAACAAACAAACAAACCCAGCTCCCGCAACACTGTGAGTGACTGTTAGCCTTCATCCTGTTTCTTTTTCTATCCTTTTTTTCAGGTTGTTCCCTCCCACTCAGACATCACTCCGACATACGTCTGTGTGGTGTAACTTCCCCGCTGTTTGATGAACCCTGTGTTAAGTGCGCGAAAGATGAGGTCATGTCTGTGGCGCCTCTCCGTGTCAAGGTGTTTGCAGATATTAAGTGATTGTTGCACACAGACTAATTAAAAAGGTGGGTTTCAAAAGCAGTAAATGAATATGTAAATGGCCTGTGTCTGCGCCTCGTTTTTCTGAAGTGGCGATAACAATGCGGCTCTAAGCTCTTCTCTTAACTATAATTTTCTTGATCCACCGTGACAAACAAACAGAAACGATAATCCTATTATATTTTTTAATGGCACAGTTTTGTTTTTTCTCTCCAGGCAGTCTGTGAGAAAGGTTGTTTTTCTTTGTGTGTGTGTGTGTGCGTGTGCAGTGTTTTCTCGTTTTCTCTTAACGTCACGACAGAACTTGAAATCAATTTTCAGCCACTTCTGTTTCAGTTTGTTTTGGCTAATTCCTGCTTCTCTTTGTCTCATTGTTGTGATGTGTGTACGTCCTTGTACCGGTCAACTAAAGAGAGCACGGCTTTTTTTCTCCCAGGCAGAATTTACATTAAGTAGCTTAGCATCACTCCGGGTTATTATTTGCTGCCATTTTTCATTACTGTGGGAAAGATACGTCCATTTGTTTTGGGAGGTTTTTCCAAACATTGACATTTTGGAATATACTCTTGTCTTATTTACTTGAATTAATGTCTCTTCAAAGAAATGTTGTGGTGTTTTCTCCACATGGTGCACTCTGCTTTATTAACCTCAAACATAACAGGAATGTGTTTACTTGTGGCTGACAAGAAAGTCAAACCAAATATAATTCAACTGCCTCCCATCTCCATACATTAGAGGCAGGATCACGCCATTTGTAATAGTGGTGGGGTAATAATTTACTATATTTATAATTTTATATCTATAATATTTATAAAAGGAAATGTTATTTTTATATGTGTTGACTTGTAGGCCTATGTGACTAATATCAGATTCATGCCTGTTTTGCTGATCATTCCAAAGTTGAATGCAATGCATTTCCCTAACCTGAATCCTATGAGTACTACTCATAGGCTACTGAAGTTAAAAAAAGAGAGGTCATTTAAAAGTGCGATTTTGGAGTTTCTTGTACTTGCTAGTTCTATAGCCTTCAACCACATGGCGTGGTCTTCATCCGCGATGGAGTTTGCACATGTGATATGCCTAAATTGTTTAGTCAGACTGTTGTTTTCAAAGTCAAGACACCGTCAAAAAATTACGAAATGCCATCACTATTTGTCAGTATTTTCCCCTGGACAACTTTTCTACACTAGCATGCTATAGGTACCGTATGTGCATCTCTCTCTCTCTCTCTCTCTCTCTCTCTCTCTCTCTCTCTCTCTCTCTCTCTTCAAACCAGGGTTTGACAGTCACCTCTCAGCCTGCCAAGTTCATACAAATGGCCACTCATGTTTGCATTCAGCAGCACCGGTCACAGCTGCTTGGACGTCTGACAGGCCCGTCTAGAGTTCAGCCACCCTGTCTGTGTTGACAGCTTCTGCTATTGAGGACACCAGCAACCCCACGGCTTCCCACTGAGCTACTGGCTGCTTTAAAGAACACAGTATGTGAGTTTTTTTTTTACTCTTAACTCCATCTCAAACATAAATAGAGAGTGCAGAAATAATGATGACTGGGTTTATTGATCATTATAGGGATATTTTTATATCTGCGGCAAGGTCAGAAATCAGAGCCGGATAAGTTATTTTGCCACAGTGACTCACAGAAAGACACCACAGCAAGCAAGAGAAGACGAAAGCATGACCGCTCCTGCAGATGTGGTACAGTATACAGAACTTTAAGTGCATTTGTGTGCGTATTAAGCCCTTAAAGAGCTAAAAACTGCAAATTGAGCAGAAAATGTCAGCGTAAACGTAAGTAGGATACCTTCAAGAAGCAACTTTGGCATGGCTGCCTATTTCTTGATGACAACCAAAGGCACATTCATTTCATGGCTAATACCTGAACTAAATACCTTATTCCTCTTGAACCCCAACGGCTTTTAAATGTACTAGCATTATGTTTTGTGTGCCCTAATCATCAGCGAATAATAATGGTAAAAAAAAAATTCAACTTCAATAAACAGCACTGGGTACTTATGCTGACAATGTAGGGGGTTTCATCTTAAAAAATGTTTTAGCTTCTCCTCTCGCAGTGAAGAAAAGTCAACTTGTAATTATTGTGGAAGTGTTTGTTTGAATCTTAGTCGACAGAGGTATTTAAGAGCCTGAGCCAAATCCTCGTGCAGTCTCCCTTGAACCCGACAGAAGACACCGAGACCCCTTTAATCTTGGCGGTAATGCACTGACAAGCTCTTCTGACGCACCTTTCATTTGAAATGTTTTAATGTCTCTTCACATTCCGCTCCTGTCTTCTCCCTCTCCTTTGCTTCTTCACTCTCTTCACCCCCTCTTCCCCGGAAGGTGCGCGTTGTCAAACATTTTAAGAAACGAAAGCTTGAACTAACTTCTGAGGAACATCAGTCCAACTTTAATCAGAATTTTAGTGCGGCTTTTTGGAGAAGTTCATTTATTCAAGTGATGGCATGTGTGAACACCCTGCACCTTCACCTCTTCTGGCATTCCCAAGGGGAGGCAAACCCAATCGTTCCTGGTCCTCATCCATTAGAGGCTCCGTGTACACTATTGCATTGTATGCTAAACACCCATTCAGCCAGGCATGAGGCTGAGCATGGACAGATAATAGTGAGACAATGGGCCTCCTGGTCACAGAATTTTGTGGTTGCTTTGCAGTTGACTCGTGTTTTTTGTGATTGCTAACCCCTATTTGTTTTCCTATTCTGTCTCTTTGTTGTCTTTTTGTAGTAGCGTAATTTATAATCTTAGACGTTCTCTTTATGGTGGTTTTGAACCCTTTTTTTTTGGCCATGTTATGCCTCTCTGCTAATTTTGCACATTTTCTTTGTTGAAATATGTATCTTTGTTGTCAGACTTTATCTCTTAGTAGTTTGTTTTGGTCTATTTACAGTCTTTTTGAAGTTAAAGGTGGTGTCAACAATTTTGGAAAATGCACTGACACTTTTTGTAAAAATCAGTGAATATCTCCTCATGATTCGCTACTTGTCCGTACTGTGTGTGCGCTGAAAAATAATATCCAGTGTTCATACAAAGTGTTTACAGAGCATAGGAAATATTGAATGATTTTGATAACAATCAAAAAAACAATCTGGCTCCACCTTTAAATTGTGTCTCTTTGTAGTCGTTCTGTTCCTTTTTGTGGCCATTTTAAGTCTCTTAGTGGCTGGCACTTGTCTGTTTGCAGTCGGTTTGTGTCTCTTTGAGTGACATTTGTCAGGTTATAGACCCATGGGGTGGCCCCTGACCCTTTGGGCCCATGGGCCTGCGCCCGGTAGGCCCTGTTCATGGAGCTGAAGGTCAGGAGACTGGAGGTGTTTGTGATGTGCAGCCTCATTTCTAGATCAAGGCATGGCATTGCTTTGATGCGACACAGCTAAAGATGTATCACTGTTTCCATTTTCACCGTGTATCTATCCAAGATGCTTATCACGTGTAGGGGGTGTGATAATGGCTTTTGTTTGGCTGTTACAATATTGTGTCTCTTTCCAGTTATACTTTTATTAAAGACTCAGCGCAGTAAGAAGCTTTGAAAAGAGATTAGCTCGTTCTGTGATGAGACTACTACCAGAAAAAAAGTTTTAAAGGTTTTCTTCTGCTAATACAGCTGTAAAATGGACCTTTAACATTGTTTATCTGTCTCTGTTTCCTCCCTGTGGCTACATAATAGACTTTTTAAACTGTGATCATTAATCTCATGCACTTTGTTAATTGGAGCTTCTTAATTGTCTGTTTCTTTTCAGACATCAGACTTGTGTAAGAGGATTGAAATGATTTACATGCTTTACGGTTGATACTGCCTTGTCTTAATGCGAAACTAGACAGCAGAATGATTTTGAAGGCGGCTCGGCTGAAGGTGTGAGGGGATTTTGGGGTTTGAAAATGTCCAGTGTCCCACTGTGTCCACCACAGGGGTGCACAACTTACCATATGGAGAGGAATTTAGATGTTTTAACATGAGATATTCGGATGCTGCTGTATTTCCATCATAATAGTTAGTATGCAGTACATGCACAATTGTTAGTGCATCATTGGATGTAGTATGCAAAACACAATTGATTTGAAGCCTATAATACTTTAATGCTCAATAAAAAAAATTCTCTCAGCCCTCATAATTTTAAAAATACCAAATTTTACATCCTGCAGACACATGATGGTTTAAAGCGGCTACGAGTAACTTTTAAATATCTTTAAAACAGCCTAATTTTTCCTCTGATAATCATAAATTACCTTTAACCTCAAACGAGACCATCAGTGCAAATAAAATAAGTTTGTAGGGGAGAGTGGCCTAAGTTGTGCATTTTGGAAGTTGTGCCACCCCTTATTTCTAGAAAACCGTGGGAGAAATTGGAAATGTGACCACATATTTAAGAAGAGCCATCCATTTGACTCATCCTGTAAAGAAGGGAGACACAAGGAATAAGATATAAGCACATTTAAGCTCAAAAAACTGTGTTTTGCCTTTCAAAGTAAAATTTCCATGATCAAGGTTTTTTGATTATTGTGTTTGAACAATTATAGACAAGTTTGAAAACATTTGACACATATTTTAGTGCTTTGGTATGCTACATTTTGAGTCTATACAGTTAGCATCATGCTTATTATCCAAATTTCTGGGTTTGGGGTGATTTGTGCCAAAGGGCCTGAGTGAGTTATAAGTAAGTAAGTAAGTAAAATGTATTTATAAAAGCACATTTATGACAGTTTGCACTGTCCAAAGTGCTGTACATAGTGCATTCAGTAGGTAAACAATGAAGGTAAAATAACAATAACCAAAATAAAAGATGTAAAGCCCATACATCCACATAAACACAGATAGTAGTGCAGAGGTAAGATAGTTAATGGGGAGGAAACACCAGGGTGTACATATGGGTTTTGAGCCTTGATTTAAAGGCAGAAATGTAGGGGAATCACATGTGTCAGGTGGCAGTTGGTTCCACAAGCACGGAGCAACTAGTGCAAAGTACATTTCTGAGAGTTGTGCCAGTGGCATGGCTGTATACGCTGGTCACCAAAAGAAAGTGATTGTCTACAGTAGCTCAGAAGAGAGTGACATCTCAATTCCACTTAACGACACCACTGATGAGAGTTCAGATGGCCAGAAAGATGATGATGGTGACTTCGTCATTGTGAGCTTTGCAGGTAAAACCATTAGATCTGCTAGGCCTTGTTTAAGAAAATTGTCCTTCAATCTTTGTCAAATATTTACTTTAAATACACCTTAAATAAGTGATTGTCTGATATATATCAATGGCACAATTCACCCCATGCAGCGCTGTACAGTGCGACAGTTTTGATCGCATTTGCTACTGAAATTGATCACGTGTGATGATGAATACAAGTCCATTCGCACCAGTGTTGCCAACTTAGCGATTTTGTCGCTATATTTAGCGACTTTTCAGCCCTCCTGGCAACTTTTTTTTCAAAACAGCGACAAGCGACAAATCTAGCTTTTTTTTCTGGTGTAATTGGGGACTTTTTCGCCGAAGCAAGTATCAATTTTAACGCTTCTCAACGAGCAGCGGGAGCCTCCCGGCCCGTCACAGAGCACTGACAGACGGCCCGGTCCTCGCGCAGCAGCCCCTCCCAGCTGCGGTCAGAGCAGGAGATACACCTCTCCGCTCGTGTTCCATTAGCATCACTATTAGCAGTTAGCAGCTTTTCCCCCTCTTCTACAGTCTACGAGTAGTGCAATTCAAAATGTTATGCAGTGCTTTTTTAAACCATAAGCATGTATGATTACTGCTAGACTTAACATTACCACGTTGGTTGTTTATGCGATTGTCACGTTCATAACACTAGAACCTCATCTATTCAAATTTTACTGTATAAAACCCCTGTCTACAAATATGCAAATTAGGCGATGACGTCATCTACAAATATGCAAATTAGGCGATGATGTCATCTGGCGACTTCTAGCGACTTTTTGGACAGCCAATAGCTACTTTCCTTACTGAAGAGTTGGCAATACTGATTCGCACTAGTGCGACAGGCTGCTAATGAGGAGAGGCTGTCTTTGAAACACAGAAGAGCGCTGCAAAACACTGCTTAGAGGGCTCTACATTAACACTCTCCAAATGGGGGTAAATGTAGTCTTAGGCAAGTAAGTTTTTGAGTCCACCCTCCACTTTGGCTGGTGAAAGATATGTGTCCTCGGGATCTTGCAGCGATTCGAGCGTCTAATAAACTTCACCAACGGTAATAACCGGAAGGAGACGGCACATTCCCGCAGTTAAGTTAGCGCGTGTGCAAACAGAACATTTCCTGTGCGCCTTCACGTTAAAAACCTGTTACTAGCCAAACATGAGTTGACTTTTATTTTGAAGCCGGTATGAACAGGAAATTAGCGCTTCACAGCCCTGCAGTGCTCTAGCTAGAAAGGCAACTCATTCAGCTGCAGAGAAAAG